>APFE031076997.1:0-24425 GCA_000404065.3 Pinus taeda | reverse complement strand
GCGATCTTTTGTGGAGGAAATTTTCATGCCGTATCACAAGAAATATGCTCCCTATGTGTTGTAGTAAATAACCCCATCATTGCAATCAAGTCTGCCCATCTTGGAGAATTTAATGGCAAAAATGTTAGCACTACAACGAGATCCATTATTCTTGTATATCCTGACATTGAATAGGCCCACATGCTAAAGTCATGGTTTAAAAAGAAGGTTCCACTACAGCTTCTACATCCTTGAAATCAAGATATTCACTCCTTTTGGCCATCAACAAAAAAAAATAACGATTGTTGATATTTACAGTATGGATTCCTCAGAGAAACCAACATTCTTCCAATTAAAGGGCATAATAACAAAATTTTGGATGGAATTTTTTTACTACATTTCTTGCCCATCCATCGTTGATGGGAAAAAATGCATAAAAAAAAATTATTCCATAAAATACAGGCATGTTGTTTTGCGCAAAATGCAACACTGAAGTAACCGACTGTGATTACAAATACATACTTAATATTGACATAGAAGATCACACTGGTGAATTAGCTTCAACTGTTGCTTTCGAAGACATGTGATCTACAATTCTTGGGATTAATGCCAAATACTTCTATTTGTTATCTTTAAATCTAGATCTAATCAGGGAAATTGTCTCCAAAGCACTATGGATGGATCATATCTTCACACTATCAGTGAAGATAGAAACATTTAAGGAATTACCATAGTTTAAATGTGTTATCATGAAAGAAGAAATCTTGCATTTCACAACAGAATGCAACAACATCCTTCAAGTAATTGATGAAATGTCAATATCATAGATAGATATCGTAAAATGTATTTTTCACTTTCTGAAAGTTTTTGTTATCTTATTTTAAAAATAAAATTTTGCACCATATAATATTGCATGCCATCTCACCAAATGCTCTTATTTAGTATTGAAATAAATATTCATCCTCCATTGTATCTAGCATTGTGTATGTACACTTATTCACATTTTTTTCATCTTCTTTCTTTTAACAAATGAGGCAACTTGTTGCATTACACATGCAATTATCTACATGTATAAATGAAAATTACTTAAAAGTTCTTTCAAACACATATTCAAATAAAAAATTCACATAAAACTATTCAAAACTTCAATTTCTTTCTCCTCTTTCTCTTTTATACAATAACATGGTTGTTCTCTCCAAATAACATTCTTGTTTTCCCCTCTCTTTCCTATAGGTACCATAACTTTTGCAAATGTCTTCTTCTTGTAATGATGAACACGCCCAAAGATACTATGCAACAAATAAAGAATGAATAAATGCACGTTGACGTGAGCTTTATCAGGGAAAATGGCATCACAGAATGTCAAAAAAACAAAAGTAGAAAGAAAACTGACATTCATCGTCCGAAACATATGGTGAAAATTCACATTTTCCATTAAACCTCTCCATATTTCCCAATTCCGACCCTGAAAACAATCCTCCTTTGCAATTATTAAACTCTCTATCTTTTCGAAAAATCTCTCAAACAAATACATCCATACCTCATTGCCCTAACACCTCCTTTGCACATGCTTTCAACAACGTTTACACTAATGAAGCACATCGATAATTTCATGCAAATATTGATAAACTTGCACCTAAATGTCCATGCTTCATTTGTCTTGAATCATATCTTGGAATACATATCTGCAATTTGAACCAAATCCATTGCTTCTCCAAATGCATATTTGAAACAAAGGGTCATCCCTTCTCATTATCAAACAACATGGACCCTGGTCTTCAGCCAGCTTTCCTTACGTCTCTTTCACAAATATAAGAAATGCTCATTGCTAGGGTTAACCCTATACTCTAGGTAACACATGCACATGGTGGCCAATATAAATACGATGGCCACACAATTTGTTTTCCACAAGACATTACAAAAATCGCAAGCATGTTGGCACGACATGCTGAAGACTTGGACATTCTAATTGTCACCCATCATAGTAGTGACCATCATGCTTATAATTTAATTGTCAGTAGACATCGTGTTCTGCTGCATTAGAATACAAATTGGCAAATGACCCACACTATAAGAATGCTCGTATTAATAACAACGCACTAGAATCCTTACCAATAATCCCCACCGATGTCTCATCCTCCCTTCGCCATTCAAATACCATAGAAACAACTGTCCACCTTTCACCTAAACCAGAACTTGAGCCCACTAAAGATTCCTTAAACCCATCCCTACACCACACATCATCATGCATACCCATTATTCCCAATACAAATATAGAAATCCAAGAAATACGCCATTATTTACATGCTTGCAGCCACCATTCTATACTACAATTGAATGACCACCAATTGACTTATCCCCAATGAATGAATACAACACAAAAGTTCTACTCTCTATGGCTTGCTCGACCCTTTCCCCACAAGAGTTGCAATGCTAAGTCAACTAAGAATGAAAGCAGTGCAGTTACATGAATACGCTCTTCATGTCATACATTACTACAATAATGGATTCGAGAAGCACCCATGCTTTTGTTATTACATATATAATCTCATGATGCGACATCATAGTCAAGTAAAAATGTTCATTTTTGTGAAAAAGAACACCGCAGATAACTTTCCAACATCTATTGAAGATCTGAACATCCGATTAGAACAATTTCCAGATGAGTAGTTGGCAGAACAAGTCATGCCATTCGGTTGATATTTACGTGGAACAAGATATTTTTGACACAAAGCTAAAAATGAACTAACAAACATTATATCTCAGCTCAGTTTCCCAACGTTCTTCTTCACATTAAGTGCATCTGATACAAAATGTCCTGATCTTCATGCAGTCATGTCCAGATGTCAACCTTCTGATATTACAAAACAACAAAAATGGAGAAACAATAACATTATCTCTAACCCACATTTAACATCACTATATATGCACCATTGATTCACAACATTTCGTGAAGTTATCTTAGAGAAACACTTCCAGACAAAAGACTATTGGTACATGTATGCATTCTACCACGTTTCTTTCATAACTCTCCAAACATCAAACCTCATCTACTACAAAAATATCTTACACAAATGCAGACTTGATAGGTATGAATGACAACATAGAGGATTTTCACATATCCATGGTTTCCTTTGGATAGAAAATGCACCTAATATGGAAAGCCTCAACTGGGAAGACACAAAAGAAGTTGATATTGCTAGGAAATTCTTCGACAAATATATTTTAGGTTGGAACCCTCGTACTCCTTCGCTTTCAAACCAACCAATTGCTCAGACAAATTCAGAAGACCCTTGTCGATTGTCCATGTCACAAATTTTTAGAACCAATCCTTTCAATGATTATGAACAACTCATCAATTGGGTTGAATGTCACACAAAATGCACCGAAAGCACATGCATAAGAAAGAAAGGATCCTCATTTGAATGTCACTATAAAGCACCATGGAAATTACATCCAAAATCATCTTTATTCATTGACTCCAGTGGCCAAAAAACATACACCCTACTTGCAACGATGATCAACTCAATACCCATAACCCTACAACCCCTTTCGCGATATCATACAAGATATAAGAGATTTTGCTACAGAATTCATCACAAACTGGCAAACATTTTGTCGTTTCTACAAACCTTGGCATCAACATCGCACACTATCTGATATTGAATATGTTGCAAATGATAACTCAACTATTCATGAAGCCAATCCTCTAGACACCATGGAAATAAATGAATGGGAATTACTCTCCCAATTATACCCTACAAATGAGCTCCTCATAAATGAGCTTGACATGCTTGGCCTTCGTGGCTTTGATGACAACCATAACTGGAACCATACCACTATCCCATTAGATCTACAAAATAATGCCATACAATTCATTGAGAATAGCCTCTCTATCCAACACATTCTTCAAAAATATCAACATATCCTGACGACCCTTAATACATTATCTCCAATGCAAAAAAAGCTCTAAATATTATTTCTAATCATTTTGCTAAGAAGGACATTTTAACTGCTCTCGGAATGATAATATAGGACACTGCTGGTACAGGAAAATCCCTCCTTATCAGTTGCATCAAATATATTCTCATAACCCTTGCAAGTCGAGAACCTTCACCGATCATGCTCCTCGCCCCTATAGGCATTGCTGCCTTCAACATACAAGAATCAACAATCCATTCCACCCTCCACCTTCCTATAAAGGATCTTACACCTTTAGAAGGCAATGTTCATGTGAAATTCCGAGAAGAACTCAAGCATATCAAGTACATACTAATCAGTGAAATGAGCTTTATTGCACCAAAGCTTCTCAGCCATATTGACGAACGTCTTCGAGAGGCATTTCCACTGCAAAGAAACACTCCTTTCGGTGGTTGTTCCATTATATTGGTTGGTTATCTCGGCTAGTTATCGCTCATCAAAGACATACCTCTATATGCAGGCACGAGCCACAAAAGCGCACTGTGGAACACATTCAACATAGTCATCGCATTAGTCAAAATATTTCGTCAACAAGGCAACAACATCGCCCAGGTTACTTTCAGGAACATCCTCTAGAATATTAGAAATTCAAATCCAACAATTGATGACTACATTCCTTCCATGATTCCATGCATGTATTTCCAACAAATGCTCAAACAACAGTCCATAATAAGCAAATGATAAAATCTCTAAACACTCATGTCGCAGGATCCATTACTGAAGATGACAACACATATTCCAACATTTCCTCAGGAGACAAGCAACTTGAGTGAACTGTGTTACTATGCAAAGGCCAAAAAGTGATGCTAACTTCCAACCTTTGGGTTTCAGCTGGACTTGTTAATGGTTCTCTCAGAGAAATTATAACCATCTTTTATTGTCATAGCTTTTTCCGAATACATTGAGCCTCCTTGGGATGAAAAAAATCCCACTCACTTGCCTATTCCAGCAATAAAAAGAAATGGACGTACGAAAATTCCACTAAAGATGGCTTGGGCATTAACCATACATAAATCTCAAGGTATGACACTGTCGAAAGCAACAATTGACATTGGGAAAACTAAACGCAAAGGTCTCACATTTACAACAATTTCAAGAGTACCTTCTCTACAAGATCTTCATATTTTCCCCGCAATCAGTTTCGATCGTTACAATAAAATGAAAGACAACAAAAACATTGCTCGCAGAAAACATGTAGAAGAAATTCTCTGTTCAACGACACCTCCAGACAATCTGCTCCAATCCATACGTTAACATGACCAAAAGGTTTCCTATATTTATTAAGCTCAATCTATTTCATAACATACCTTTCATATCTTTGGACAATAATTAAATCTAATCATTATTAATACATGGTTGCAAATAATACATTTTCATTATATTTCCTATACACTTGATTCTAACATTTCCTTTCTTTTGCAATAGGACATATGGACTCAGAAATAACACAACTATATAACTATTGTGATGAAATTGAAGCATCAATACTTACATTGCAACATATACAAAACAGATTTCTTTCGATACCGAATCCAGTAGTACCATTATACCGCCTCCATCTAACTATACAATTATTATTGCAAATTAAATCTGCTCTGAAATGCATAATCCACATTCATCAACATGACAGAATGCAAAAAATACGAGCAGAATGACAATCAAGAAATATGCATCTCCAACTACGCATAAATCTCCAATGGTGTTCGATATGCCATTGTTCACCTTGCATCTTCGACTAACAATATTTAAATCCCCATGACAAACGTAAGTTCATTTCCATTCATTCCAATTTCATTTTAACACAACTCACATGCAAAATTTTACTAATAAATTTCCACAATTAATTTACATATTACAAACTTTAACAAATTATACATTTTCCAGGGTCATTGTTGCTTCTTCAGGTCTTCGATGCCTCCAACAAGTTTCGATGCGTCTTCAAATATGGAAACCACATTGTTCTTCACAATATTATATTTCTTTTCTCACCTCATCGATTACAATCTACTACTTGTATTTTTCAATTGAAACTTGAAAAAGGATCTTCGAAGATCAAAAGATTTTTCTTCACAAACATTGTACTTTCTGCAAATTCCACCTAATGTATATCACTTAGCTTCATCTTCCACTGTTACATGCAATCTTGTTTATTCAATATTATTATCAATAACCTTTCCCATGTAAACTACTACTAATGGATTTCCACAATTAATTTACATATTTCAAATATTAATAATACTTCTACATCACTTTAGCAAAAAATACTTTCAAATATGGAATGACAACCATGAGGTTATTCACAATGTCATATCATTTATTTCAACTCTTCCATTATAATCTACTAGTATTTTTTAATAATACCATAAATATGTAACATATGGAAAAACAAAATCTCCAAATACAAAAAAAAAAAACCTTAAAATAATGTACAAAAACATGTTCACATAAACAACAACTACTACATTGATGATGGATAACTTCTACATGACATTAACTATAACTCATTATCATCCACCCTTGCTTTCAAGAATGTCCATTCACATGTTGCTATTCTTCCACACACTACTATTACTTACAAAATGTCCATATTCAAAACACACATAACTAATACTTTGGATTGTAACTCAATATCATCCACCCTTGCTTTCAACAATGTCCATTCACATGTCACTATTCTTCTACACACTACTTTTATTTACAAAATATCCATATTCAGTATACACATAACTAACAATTTCAATTGCAACTCAGTATCATCCACCCTTGCTTTCAACAATGCCCATTCACATATCGCTATTCTTCCACACTCTATACCTTACAAGGTTTCCTTTGTAACATCAAATACAAATACTAATTTAAAAATTATGATAACATATACTTTTTATATACTAAAATATTTCTAAACTATCTCTTTTGTATTTATATAACTAAATAAAACCATATATCTAAATAAAAAAAACTTTAGTAAAACTATATACCCAAATAAAAAAAGTTCTTAAAATGTGTGGAATTCTTATATGATATTGATGTTAATGAGGTTAGTCTTTGAGGTTTTTTTTAATTAAGTTTCTTTTTCTCTCTTTTTTTAATATATTTTTATAATTATTCATAACCCGAATAAATATGTTTTTTAGTAATTTAAAAAATAGTTTTTTTTTACCATTATTCATAATTGTGGATGATTTTTTAGGAAATAAGTTGTGTTTAAGTTTGAAACGTTTTTTAAATTTTTGGTAGACACAATCTATTAATTTAAAGTTTAAAATAGAAAGAAAAATAATAATCAAAATAGTTAAATTTATTTTATTTATTAGTTCAAATCAATAAATTAATGTATTTTTGAAAACAACAAAACAAAAGTTAATATTAATAAATAAATTCTAGTAAAAGTAAAATAATAATAAAGTAAGTCAAATGGGAAAAAGGTTAAACACAATTATAATAATGATAAAAAAAATTAAGTAAAAGAATTTGTCTGGGACTACGTCTTCATCATATCTAATATATTATTCTAATCGAGATAAAGAATTTAATAAGAAATAAATTGTGTTTAAGTTTGAGACGTTCAGCAAGGTAGCCTCGCCTTTTTTTGGGTTATTGGCCAAGGACTCCGAATTTTTATGGCCATAAATCTGCCAAAAGGCCGTAGAAACCCTAAAGGACAAGTTGACTATTGAACCTATATTCTAAGGCCCAAATTTGACTCTTCCTTTTGAAATACATGCTAATGCCTCAGACAAAGCTATAGGAGAAGCTATGGATCATATAGATGACAAGCTACCTTATGCCATTTACTTCATCATCAAAAATCCGTCCAAAGTTGAGTTGAACTACACTGTGAATGAAAACGAGCTCCTAGATATTGCCAACTCCTTGAATAAATTTAGACATTACATTATTGGTTACCAGACCTTTGTACATTCTGACCATGCCCCATTAAATATTTGATGAGAAAACCTAATGTGAATGCCAAAATTATTAGATGGTTACTTTTGTTACAAAAATTTGATCTAACTATTATTGATAAGCTTGGCAGAGAAAATGTAGTTGCATATTTTTTTTTTTTTCCGGATTGGCTTTGCCTATAGGTGAGGAAGGAATGGTGGATGACCAGCTGTTAGATGATCATTCACTCACCATTTCAATTCTCTCTCCATGGGTTTATAACATAACCAACTACTTCGTAGCTACAGAGTTCCCTCCAAATATTTCCTCCAAAGAAAAAGAGTAGAATTATAAGGAAAAGCACCCCATTCACCTGGATTGGGGGAATTCTCTTCAAGGTGGACGCAAATCAAATTCTGAGAAGATGTGTAAGGAAGGAGGAAGTTTTTGACATCCTTCTAGCTTGTCATGATGGGCCTTGTGGAGGTCACTTTGCAGCCAAAAGGACAACCTTCAAGGTACTACAAGCTGGCTATTATTGGCCCACTCTCCACCAAGATTCAAGAGGATATACCAACCAATGTGACCGGTTCCAAAGAATTAGGAAACCTACTCCTAGGGATGAAATTCCTTTGCAACCTCAAGTGAATTTTGAGCCATTTGACAAGTGGGGCATGGATTTCATTGTGTGCACTGACTACTTAACAATGTGGGCTAAAACCAAAGCTATCAAGGTAGCCACATAAGAGAAAGGGTCGATTTATTGAGGGAGAATGTTTTTTTCAAGTTTGGATACCCTAGAGAGCTAGTCACTAATCAAGGCACTAAACTCACTGCACAGATGATTAATAATCTGTTAAGCTAGCATAAGATCAAGCACAGGAAGTCCACTCCTTACCACCCTTAGGACAATGGAGAGGTATATGTCACCAACAAAGCATTGGATAGAATTCTCACAAAAGTGGTGAGCAACAACAAGAAATATTGGGCTGACAGACTAGTGGAGGCCACTTGGGCCTACAATACAACTTGGAATACAACCAATGGCTTCACCCCTTATGATTTGGTATATGGAAAAAAGGCTCTGCTCTCCATTGAGTTTGAGTACAACACTATAAGGATGCCACCACAATTTTTTCTAGATGTTACAAGGGCACGTTAAGAGAGGATGCTCCAGCTCAATGTGTTAGATGAATTCAAGATGCATGCTCTCCTGCATACAGATGTGACTCAAGTACAAAGAAAGGTTTCGCATGACAAAAGTATCAGAGGCAAACTATTTCAAGAAGGAAATTAAGCTTTGTTGTATGACTCTAGGTTCAAGGATTTCAAAGGCAAGTTGATGACCAGATGGTTGGGTCCATATGTGATAGAAAATTGCCATGACAATGGGGTTATTTAGATAAGAACCATTAATGAATAGGGTATCCACTTGCTTGTCAATGGGTATAGATTTAAATTCTACAAAAAGCCTTTGTCAAAGGAGGAATTCATTAGTAGTATCAGTAAGGTAGTAATGGTAATTGAAGGATTCTCAACTTCCATCTCACCAAGTTCTTCAAGCCTATTGAATCTTTGAAAAAAAATAAAAAATAAAAAAAATAATAGACCCAAGTGAAAACCTCCACGAGGCACATAAGGCCCACTCTTGGGTTGAAAACCTCCTTGAGGCAACCCAAGAGTTAAAAAAAAAGGGAAAAAAGAGAAAAATAAAAGACCCCTGGGTGAAAACCTCCTTTAAGGCACCTAGGGTAGGCAACCAAGATGAAAACCTCCTTTGAGGCAGCCTAGCTATCTTTAAAAAAAAAGAAGAGAAAAACACAAAAATAATGGTAGGGACCTCAAACCTGCCCACCCATAACAGTTCTGGTTTTGCAGGTTTTCAAGAAAATAATGGACACAGATATTAGAGGGCAGAAAACCATGCAAAACCCCATGTTTTTCTTCATTGATTTCATCTCCTCCATGACCCCCATATTCATTCATCCATACTCATCTCCAACCATAGAAAAATCCAATTTTCAGGAAATTCTGTGACTTCTACAGGATTTCCTGTAGTTACTATAGGAGTTTCTTGTAGTACTACAGGAAGTCCTGAAAATCTATAGGAATGGGAGTCTGATGGAAAAATCATGATGCAGGCCTATTTTGGATGGAAAAATAATGCCATTAACTTCACCAAATCTCAACTGACACCCATTAATGACCATGCCACCCTCTTTGTCCATCAAAAAAATCTAAGAAAAAAAAAAAAAACAAAATAGAAAGAGAAGAACAAATAAATATCAAAAGGGCATAGCACATGCAACCCACCTCACTTAACACTCCATGGCCACACCTTCCACTCAATCCAATATCTATTCACCCTCCAGGCAAAAGAAAGGCCGCATAAATTCAAAAAAATGAAGCTACATGATTTCCTGTAGTACTAGAAACCCTGTAACAACCTATTTTGAAGCAGCAGGATGCTTCAAGCTCAACCTTTAGCACCCATGCATTGGAAAAGGAGTAACACAACTACAGGCACTATGACACCTCTCCAGACCTTAGAAACAACAGAAAAATCCAACACCTGCACATCAACCAGAAGACAACCTATCAATAGAATAAAATCAACAAAAAGAGAGCAATAGAGAAGATGTACTTGAACCATGAGTAGCACTACAGAGCCACCCTCCAACATGGATCAACAAAGCAACGGAAGCCACAGGTATGTCACCTCATCCACACTCTCTCATAAGTATGAATATGATTTAAATTGTAGGAATATGAAAAAAGTTGGTTTTATAAGTGAAGGTGGATAGTTAACTTGGCCACCCTCAGCCTGATAACAAAAAGTTAAAGTGCTAGTCAACTGAACACGTGGAAATGTCACATAAAAGGGAATGAATCGGAAAGGTGGTCGAGTTACATTGTAAAAGAGTGGCTGATGATTACGAGGAAGGGTTCCATGATAACTAATAGTGAGACCAATGGTCCAAAAGGAGAAATAGATACTCAACCACCCAACACATCGCTCAATGAAATCAACCATAAATAAAAATATTCCCTAACTTTCATACAAGACATTGTTAATTCAAATATTTTGAGAGCTGGGACTACCTAGAGGAGCCATAGAAGGAAAATCTAATCTTGGCCATCCAACAATGAGCACCTACATGAAACACAAGGAAACTACTGGAAACCTTGATGAAATCTAGTCTCGACCATCCTACAGTGAGCACCTATAAGAAAACTACAAAAAACAGTGAGAATTGTAAAAAATGTTGTGAGGGGGTGCCTAGGGCCCAAAAATTCAATAATTCTCCTAAAACAAGGAATTTCAGTGAAAGGTAGGTGACATATCGTCTATTCTTTCATTTTTAAAGAGAAAAAGAAAATAAATTATCATTTCTTTTAGTAATTACAGTGTGCATAGAGATAGGCAGAAATGTGTGGAGTATTGTGTAGAGTGAAAGGAGAATTGTAGTCATCACCTTCCTAAACTCTATAACCCTCATCAGCTGGGAAAGATCTTAATCTATAGCCACCAAAGTTTCATACAATCAGATTGACAAAGAGAGAAGATGACATGGGGTTTCAACAGAAGGGACCCCACCAGAACAACTAGAATACATCAACATCCTCTTGCGGTAGAAATCTTTATAAGGCATCAATGGTTGAGATTCTTCGAGCTACTTAGGGGATATAATGATGATATAGCTAGGTAATTTGCAATGTCACTCATACCTCAAGCTAGATTTAGTGCCACATTTGTAGTAATAGGATTTCCAGTAACAATTACCACTGAAAGCATTAGGAGAATTACTACACTTCCTCTGGGTTTATAATGGAGAAAACAGGATAAATCTAGTAGCACTCTTGCCAAGAAGAAATTTTTCGAGGAAAAGAAGGAACCAATTGAGGAAAAATGGGATTAGAATGGATTTTGTATCCTTGGGATGAAGTAAGATATCACATTCTCAAGTATATTTCTTGTGAGGGTAGGTTTAGTATAGTCCATGGTTACCAGTTTAGACTCTTCCATGAGCTGAGATTTGGAGAAGAGTTACCTCCTCATAAAAGAATTAGCGTGCCCTACTTTTTGTCGCAATCAATAATAGACATGAGCATCAAAGTACAAGAAGGGAACCATCAACAGCTGGGACATCATGGATTGATCAAGCTCATACTATAAGATTCCCTAAACCAATTAAGAATCCCTTTTATGTGGTCAAAATTTGCAAAGATGAACAAAGAAGATGTAATTCAAGTCATTAAGTATGAAAGAGACCCTACTTCTTGTGGTGAGGAAGAGGAAGAAGATCGATAAGAAGAAGAGCAATAAGAACTTGAAGAAGAAGAAGAAGACACTGAAGAAGGGGAAGAAGAACTTGAAGAAGAGAAGTATGGAGAAGAAGAAGAACAACAAGAGGAAGGAGATGAGAAAGAAATAAATGAAATAAAGGAAGAAAATGATAGTATGGAAGAAGCATAAAAGTATATATCAAGTCCTAAAATACATAACAAGAAAGGAGAGGAATCCATAAGAGTGTCTTCTGAGCCCATAGAGAAGAAGGCAACTACTGCCTTGACTGCTCTAAGTACACCTATGAAATCAAAAAGAAAGAGGTAGAGGCAAACTTCCCTATACTTCAGAACAAGGAGGAGCACAAGGATAAAACAAAGGAGACCTCAAACACCTAGCAATACTCCTATAATCATTGAGGACTCACTAATAGAACAAGAAAAGTTAGTCCCTCTAGGAATGAGAGGGGAAGAGGGAACATCAAAACAGGCTTCCCCAAGGTCACCAATCACCTATGTTAGGAGTTTTGTCACTAGGTCAACCTCAACAAAACAAATTAAAGAACCTTTGTTCCCTTTTCAAAAAGGAAAAGGCCTCCTACAAGAAACACAGACATACCTATAAGAAACATAGACAATCCTATAGGAAACTCTGTCAAAACTACATGAAACACAGAAGGAGCGGGAAGGACAATAGGGACAAAGGGAAGGAAAAGAAGCAGGAAAACAAGTACTAGGGGAGATAGATACTTGAAAGACAGTAAAGGGAAAGTCCCAAGAGCTACAAGAACCTAGCCCATAGCCAAATCTCAGCTCCAATTATAGATTCATTGATGGAGGCAAAGTAATACCACAATTATTTTCCATCCCTCTATTCTTTGAGCTTGAAAAGGAGAGAGAGAACACATCACTGGATGAAATATTCTAAATAAAAAAGTGTAGAGGATATGGGTCATATGGAGGAGAAGCTACTAGAGATGGGCATAGAGTTGAGTAGGATAAGAGATAAGGAAAGAGTGATGAAATCTCAACTAGAGATTGAGAACACATGGCTGAGGATGCAAGTACAGTAAAATGATAGCCAATTGGTAGCTATGGAAAGTCTCTCCTCCAAGGCACTCCATTGCAAGATGCGAACAAAATAACATGCCTTATACCTCAAAGAAAAATGGCTACAGTTTCAGATAAAAACCCTAGCACAATGAGGGACTATGCCTTTCCAAGACTATAGGAAGTTCATTGAGCTCTGTGACCAAAGCACCCTGGAGGACAGGGCCAAGATATCTAAATTCTACTTACATAACTTAGCCTTAACATATTTGAATGTGTGGGACCCCAATCCAAAGCTAGGGGACTTACAATTGATGGCCTTGGCATCATGGATGTGTCATGGGGAGGCCATTTCTAAGGAAATAGAAAGAGTATTGGAAAGAGAAGAAACATATCCCCTTTCCATCAGAGAAAAACATGGCAATTCTATGGCTGTCATTAGCACCCACAACCTCATCACTAATGATCCCCAGCTTGCACCAAGATACCTAGCTACAAAAAAGCAAGTAATCACTCATTTTGAGAACACTTTGAGATTGTTAGGGGATGAAATCCAACAGGCATGCCAATGAAGAAGATGTCCCTATATTCTTCCATGATCGTATCCACCCACTTCTATTGCATGGAGGAACCCTTCCCGGGGGACATGGATGTGGCTATGATGTTCCCCTAAGTTTGAGAGTGAACCATAAAGAAAACAAATTTCCTAGTCTGGGAGATGATCTTACTGGATTTCTTAGCAAAGATAAATGAGATGGGGGTAGGTGGGACTACCTCCAGTATCCTATTTAACTTATTACCCAAAGAAATAATAACTATGTGAGTTCTCGACTCATATAAAACATGACACTTCCACAACTATGGTTGGCCTAATAATACATCACAAACTTCAAGAGGAGAAACATCAGACAATACCTCATCCATGATGAGCTTGATGTTGTATGAAAGGTGAAACTTCTGGCTGATGTCAAGATCTCATCCATGGTGAAGCCACCCTATGGTGTACGACTAGATGTGTGGTGTGGTTGGTACACCTAACTAGTTTGTGACCTCTATTGAAATAAGGTTATTTTGGCTCCCATTGTTGAAAATTAATTGCTACAGGGAACCCTTCACCCCCATTTGTGAGTGGAAGAGATGCTCCCCCGCCTCTAGATCTTTGGGCTTAATCTTTTGGATCTCAGTGGTGGCAACAATAGCACTGGGCTTCGCATCAATAATATGCTCCCCTTTGTCATTCCCCTTGTTAGGTTCTGACTCCGAGTCAAAACATGCATCTAATTATGAAGTCTTCAGCTTGACCACCATTGGATTCTTGGCTCAACAATCTCTTGTGTTGTGAATGGGGATCTTATGGAACTCATACCA
Organism: Pinus taeda; assembly: GCA_000404065.3. Lineage (NCBI taxonomy): Eukaryota > Viridiplantae > Streptophyta > Pinopsida > Pinales > Pinaceae > Pinus > Pinus taeda. The sequence goes on along the minus strand of APFE031076997.1, from coordinate 9,875 downwards.
CTTCTCTGTGTCCTTCTTCATCTTCGTGGTGTTGTTCTTTTCTTTCATCTTTGACTGGTTGTTCTTGGTCACCTCGCCTTTAGTTTGTGCTTTATTTTGGGTTTGGGAGTGCCTTTCCCTTGCTTAGATTTTCATATCCAAAGTCTTGCTTCTTTTGTTTTAACTTCTACTCGATATTGATAGTGTATCAGTAGGTAGCACCAAGTGATGAGATGTCTAGGAACTTGATGCTGTCTTGGATGTATTTGTTCAAACAACCATGGTACTTGAGTACCAGATTTTTCTCATAATCATTGATACCCAACTTCATGTGAAGGGTATGAAAAACATTTGTGAACTCTGGCACGTCTTGGTCCCTTTCCTGTTGTAGTGTGGTCCACTTTATGTACTTATCTTCATAGCTCCTGACAGGATAATATTTCTCCTTGATGGCATCTCTAAAAGACTTCCAAGTGGGTGCGATTAAAAGCAGTGAGGGTTCCCTCTTGTCCTTCTGCTCACAGTAGGCTTCCCACCAATCCTTGACATAGGGGGTGGCTTTAAGGAGTGAAAAATTAAAATTTTCCCTACTGGAATAATCATTAACTCAAAAATACCCTTCCAATAGATTTAACCATCTATCTACAATGTATGCATCTATCTGGAGTTCAAATATGGGAATATCAAAGTTGACTTGTACCTTGAAGAGAGTGGTGCCTCTAGAATGGTTGCTGAATGAAGATGTGTCGGATGTGGGCATCCACCGAAGGATCTGGGAAAATTTATTCATCATCGCATTCCTTGGTCGCTTAAGGTATTCTTCAAGAAATATTTTGAAGCGATCTCTTGCTCCCTTGTCTTTCTTTTCTTCTGCCATGGGAATCCATTGCGATTTACGAGGCTGGTCTTGTAAAGATTCAACAAGTTCAAGTCCTAACTCTTTATACATGACCTTATACACAGGTTCATGGATGCTTAGAGTTCTACATGTGAAGTATGTGCACTATCATCCTATTGATGACCTTCAGTTGGCCATCAACTTTGTTGATCTTGGTGTCCAATAGTGTCCAGAGGCTTGACCAGAATGTGCTCAAGAACTTGCTATCTTGATCTGGTATAATGGTCTGCAGGATCCGAAAATGTACCCACACTTGTTCAAAGAAGAGTTTGGCAATGTCCTATGTTGTGATACTCTTCTTGCAAGCTGCCAATATAACCATCTTAGAAAATTTTTCCATGACCACAAATACACATTCATTACTATGCTTGGTAAAAGGAAGGCCATAAATATAGTCCACAGAGATGGATTCCTAAGACTGGATGGGAGTAGGAAGAGGAGTGTACATGCATTGCTTCTTGATGGTTGGCTTGGCGATGGCACATATAGTGTAGGATTTGATATATTTCCTAATATTCTGTTGGAGTTTTGGCCAATAACAATACATTTGTAGTACAACCAGAGTTTTCTCCACACCAAAGTGTCCTGCGACTTGACTGTAGTTCCCCTCCCATATCAACTTGGCACGCTCACTTGAAGGAATGCAAAGGTGGCCCAGGTAGCATAATAATGCGACCTGGAGTTGGAAATTAGGAAATTTCTCAGCATCTACTAGCATCTGGTATATGGAGGTGAACTCTGGATCAATTTTGTATAGTTGCGGCCATCTAGAGATCTTGTCGCCACGGGAGTTGAGAACAGTAGTGAGTGTTGCAACTGGGATCTGGTTGAGGTAGTCTACAACGTGATTGGGTATTCCCTTTTTATATTTAATGTTCAAGTGGAATTGCTGCAGATATGTAAACCACTTCTAATGGTGATTGTTCTGCAACTTTCCTTGTGTTTTTATAAACTGAAGAGGTCAGTAATCGGTATTGATGATTGTCTCCTTCCCTAGAATGTAATGCTTCCATTGCAGGCAAGCCTACACAACGGAATACATCTTTTAATCATATGTGGGTTATTTCCAAATTGTATCAGAAAGTATCTCTTTATGATAGGCCATTGGATGCCTGTGTTGTGTAAGGAATGCAACAACAACATAGTCAGAGGTGTATGTCTCTATTTCAAATGGCTATTGTAGGTCTCGTAATGTGAGTATTGGTGCAGAGCAGAGGCGATGCTTCAATTCAACGAAGACTTTCTGTTGGGACTCGAACCAGGAAAATTTTTCTTTCTCTCTACCCTTGGTAATCCTACACAAAGGCCAAGTGATATGGGAGAATCCCAACACGAACCTCCGATAAAAATTTGCAACGCCCAAAAAGATGTGAAGCTCTGTTAGAGTGGTAGGGGATGACCAATCCTAAAAGACTTGGATCTTAGTCAGATCCACATGCATGCCATGCTCATCTATGATGTAAACCATATATTGGACCTGACTCATGCCAAAGGTGAATATCTCCAAGTTGGCACAGTTTGTGATGTTGAAGGGTTTGAAGGACTTGTCAAATGTGTTGCAAGTGTTCTCCCCAACTCTTGCTAAAGATGAGGATGTTGTTTAGATAAACAATGATGAATGAGTTGGTGAAGGACCACAAGATGTCATCCATTACCCTCATAAAAGTAGCAGGGTCATTTGTCAACCTGAAGGGTGTAACCAACCATTAAAAAATGTCTTCCTTGGATTTGAAGGGAATCTTCCATACGTCTGTGGGATCTATTGGAACCTGGTGATAGCCAGAATTTAAATCAATCTTGCCAAAATAATTAGCCCCATTGAGTTGGTCTAGAAGATCATAAATCATTGGGATTTGGTACTTGTTCCTGAAAGTGATTTTTTTTAGTGCCAAATAATAAATGCAGAGCCTCTAGGTCCCATCCTTCTTTGGTACAAGTACAATCGGGCTCCCATAAGGTGAGGAACTTGGTCGGATGTGTCATTTTTGTAAAAACTCCTATATTTTCCACTTGATCTCTTCATTTTCTAGAATGGAGTGACAACATATTCCCCCCATTGGGTAGAAATGATCTGAGAGTCAGATTGATTGAATGCTTGACTTGGCAGTGCAAGGGTAACGTTATGGGTGATGAGAAGACGTCCCTATATTCTTCCACGACTGTACCCACCTACTTCTGCTATGTCGAGGAACCCTTCCCAGTGGCCATGGATGTGGTTACAGTCTTCCCCTTACTTTAAGAGCAAATCAGAAAGAAAACAAATTTCCTAGTTTGGGAGATGATCTTATTGCATTTCTTAGCAAAAATCAAAGAGATGGTGGTAGGCGGGGCTACCTATGGTACCCTTTATAACTTATTATCCAAAGAAATAATAAAAATGCGAGGCCTTGACTCATATACAACATGACTTTTCCATAAGTATGGTTGGCCTAATAATACATCACAAACTTGAAGAGGAGCAACATCACACAATACCTCATTTGTGAAGGTCTTGATGTTGTATGGAAGGCGACACTGCTGGCTGACATGAAGATATCGTCCTTGGTGAAGCCAACTGATGGTGTATAGTTGTAGGTGTGGTGTGGTTAGTAGGCTTAACTACTTCATGACCTTTGCTGAAATGAGGTTCTTTTGGATCCCACTCTCAAAAATGAATTGCAATGGTGAACCTTTCACCCACATGTATGAGTGGAAGAGACACTCCCCCTCCTATGGATCTTTGGGCTCAATATTTTGGATCTTGGTGGTGAAAATAGTAGTATTGTGCTCCACATCTATAATTTGCTTCCCTTTTTCATTCCCCTTGTTGGGTTTTGACTCAGGGTCGAAACATGCATCTAATTCTGAAGCCTTCAACTCGGCCACCAGTGACTTTTGGCTTGATACTCACTTTTGTTGTGAATGGGGTGGTTATGGAACTCACACCACTTCCTTGTGTCCTTCTTCTTCGTGGTGTTGTTCTTTTCTTGCATCTTCAATGGGTTGTACTGGGTCACCCCACCTTGTCTTTGTCATTTGTTTTGAAGTTTGGGGGTGCCTTTCATTTGCTTCAGATTTGTAGATCTAAAGTCTCGCTTATTATATTTTAACTTTTTCTCGATATTTACAACATATCGATAGGTGGGGCCAAGCAAGGAGATGTCTAAGAACAACATCTTATCTTGGATGTAGTTGTGTAGTCAACCACGACACTTGAGTACCAGATTCTGCTTAGAATACTTGATACCCAACTTCGTGCGAAGGGTATGAAAAATATTTGTGAACTCTAGCAAGTCTTGGTTCCTTCCCTACCGTAATGTGGTCCATTTTATGTACTTATCTTCATAGCTCTTGACAAGGTAATACTACTCCTTGATTCCATCTCGAAAATAGTTCCAAGTGGGTGTGGATAAAAATAGTGAGGGTTTCCTCTCGTCCTTTTGCTCACAGTATGCTTCCCACCAGTCCTTGACGTAGGGGGTGGCTTTGAGGAGTGCAAAAGTAGTATTTTCCCTATTGGAAAAATCATGAACAAAAAAAATACCCTTCTAATAGATTTAATAATCTATATATGGGATCTGCATTTATCTGGCCTCCAAATATAGGAATACCAAAGTTGACTTGTACCTTGAAGGGAGTGGTGCCTCCATAGTGGTTTCTAGATAAAGATGTGTCTCTTGTGGGCATCTGCTGAGGGATTTGTGCAAAGTTGTCCATCATTGAGTTCCTCTATCGTTCGAGGCCTTCTTCGAGCAATATTTTGAAGGGATCTCCTACTCCCTCATCTTTCTTTTTTTCTGCTATGGGATACCGTCAGGGTTTGTGAGGCTGGTCTTGTAAAGGTTCAACTAGTTCAAGCCCTACCTCCTTATACCCTGACCTCGTTGGGGAGATGTAAAGAAAAAAAAAGAAAGAGCAGACCGCTTTGAAACCAATGATCCAGACTTATGCATGAATGCAATAGAATATAGATATAAACATAAACAAAAAGATGCACCACAAATGAAACTTCATTTCATTAATATCAAAGAATTGAAATATGCTTACATATAGAATGGAAATAAACTAGCTCAAGTGATGTTAACTTAACTTTGAGAAGGGATGTGGCAGCTACATGCCTTTGAATTGTGTTACGATAATGCTCAAAGGTCTATTTATTATTGAGAAACAATGGAAAACCCTAAACATCCAAAAACCTAACCCTAGGAGATGAAGCACCAAAAGTATGGGCCCCATTTGGGTAAATTGGTACATCAACTTCACAGGGTCGTGACATTGGCATGCGATCTCTATTTGATGCGTACAATACCTCGTTAGAAAGATCTATCTGAGGAATAAAACATGAGTCAAATACTCTTGTTTTATTTCCTTTTTCCCCAAAAAACATCGTTTAGGGCCTCAAAACAGCTCCAAAATTTCTGGACCTGAAAAAACTACCAAAAATAGTAAGTTGTGCGACAAAAATGAAAAACTGAAAGAGACAATCGTGGGGTTCCAAGTGGAATAGGTGGGTGGCCACCAATATCCACCTAGATCAATCCTCTATGAGATGGGGAAACTTCTATTGAACTTGGTCCCAGGTGATCCACTTGCCTCAGCGCAAGAGTTAGCCAACTTTGACAACATGATATAGTTGGAACTTTTACTAGCGAGTGTTCTTGATCTGTGTGTCCATGATCAAATCAGTTGTGGAATGTTCCAAGTAGTCTAGGTTTAACTATGTTTGTGTGAGTTTTTCTGGAATGTCTGATGTATCCAGTAATGGTGGAAAGTATGGTCGAAGGTAGTCCACATTGAACAATGGGTGCAGGCCAAGGAATTTGGGAATGCTTAGCTAAAAATAATTGTCTCCCACAACCTTGGTAATGGTGTAAGGCCCATATTGGAGTGGCCAGAGCTTTTGATGGGCTCTGGTAAAGCATTCCTTTTGCAAATGAAACCAAACTTTGTCACCCACCTTAAACTTGTGTGGCACCCGATGTTGATCATGTCACTTCTTGTACTTGGCATTTGAATTCTCCAAGATGTCGTGAACCTACTAGTGGATGTTTTAGATGCATTTAATAAATATATTTTCTTTATCAACCTCAAAAGATACATGCATGGTTTCTTTATGTGTAGTCGCATGAGGCATGGCAACATAAATTAGACACAGTGGTTAAAATCCTAGACCCACTTGAAAGGGACTGCGACCAATCAAGCTATGGAGAGATCTATTACAAATGTGTTGCAGATAGGGAAGACTCTCATCCCAGGTTTGTGGGTGCTTGGAGTTGTACATGAAGAGTATGTGCACTATCGTCCTATTGACAACCTCTGTCTTGCCATCATTTTGGGGATGGAATGCAGTTGACTTGGCGAGCTTGGTGTCCCATAGTTTCTAGAGGCTTGAATAGAGTGTGCTCAGGAACCTACTATCTTGATATGATATAATGGTCTATGGGATCCCAAAATGTATTCACACTCATTCAAAGAAGAGTTTGGCATTTCCTCTGTTGTGACACTCTTCTTGCAGGTTGCCAATATAGCCATCTTGGAAAATCTATCCATGACCACAAATACACGGTCATTACTGTGCTTGGTAGAAGGGACATCATACACATAGTCCATGGAAATTGATTCCCAAGGTTGTTTGGGAGTAGGCAGAGGAGTGTACAGGCCTTGCTTCTTGATGGTTAGCTTGGAAATAGTGCAGGAAATGCAGGATCTGATATTTTTCCCACCATCCAGTTGGAGTTTTCTCTAATAAAAGTACTTTTGTAGTAAAACCACAATTTTATCCACACCAAAGTGTCCTACAACCTGAATGTAGTGCGCCTCCCAAGTCAGCTTGGCACCCTCGCTTGAAGGAACACAAAGGTGGCCTAGGTAGCATAATAATGCATCTTGGAGGTGGAAATCAGGAACTTTCTTACCATCTACTAGCATCTGGTATGTGGAGGTAAAATCTGGATCATTTTTGTATAGTTGTGTCCATCTAAAGGTCTCGTGTCGACAAGAGTTGGGAATAGTAGTCAGTGCTTCCACTGGGGGCTAGCTGAGGTAGTTTGCAACATGTTTGGTGCTACCCTTTTCATATTTAATGTTCAAGTGGAGTTGTTGAAGATATGTAGACCACTTCTAATGATGATTGTTTTGCAACTACCCCTGTGTCTATATAAACTAAAGAGGTTGGTGATCGATGTGGATGACTGTCTCCTTCCCCATAATGTAATGCTTGCATTGTTGTAAAGCTTGCACAATGGAATACATCTCTTTATCATAGGTTGGGTACTGCCAAATTGTATCATAAAGTGTCTCATTATGACAAGCCACTAGATGCCCATGCTGGGTGAGGACTCCACCAATAGCATAGTCGAAGGCATCTGTGTCAATTTCAAATGGTTGTTCTAGGTCTGGTAATGTGAGTGTTGGTGTAGAACAGAGGAAACACTTCAACTCAATGAACTCCTTCTATTTGGACTTGGACCAGGACAACTTTTATCTCACTCCGCCCTTGGTAATTTGACTCAAAGGTCAAGTGATATGGAGGAATCCAAATGCGAACCTCCGATAAAAAATTACAAGGCCCAAAAATTTGTGAAGCTCTGTTAGAGTTGTCAGGGCTGGCCAATCCTGAATGACTTCGATCTTTGTTGGATCCACATGCACACCACACTCGTCTATGATGTAACCTAGATATTGGACCTAACTCATGCAAAAGGTGCATTTCTCCAATTTGGCACACAGGTTTTGCTACCGAAGGGTTTGAAGGACCGTCGAATGTGTTGTAACTGTTCTTCTCAACCCTTACTGAAGATGAGGATGTCGTCTAGATAAACGACGATGAATGAGTTGGTTAAGGGCCATAAGGTGTCCTCCATTAGCCTCATAAAAGTAGTAGGGGCATTTTTCAACCCGAAGGGCATAACCAACAATTCAAATGGCCTTCCCTATATTTGAAGGCGATCTTCCATACATCTATGGGTTCTATTGGAACTTGGTGATAGCCATACTTCATATTGATCTTACTAAAATTCTTGTCCCCCTTGATTTAGTCTAGAAGGTCATCAATCAGTGGGATTGGATACCTATTCTTGACAGTGATTTTGTTTAGTGCCCAATAATCAATGCAGAGCCTCTAGGTCCCATCCTTCTTCTGTACAAGTACAATTGGGATCCAACAAGGCAAGGAAATTGGTCAGATATGCCCTTTTTGTAACAACTCCTAGATTTTCCACTTGATCTCTTCATTTTCCAGAAAGGAGTGGTGATATATCAGCCCGTTGGGTAGAGGTCCTTGATGTAGGGTGCGAATTTGAGTGTAAAAATAATCTTTTCCCTACTTAAAAAATCATGCACCAAAAATACCCTTCCAATAGATTTAACCATCTACCTATAGTGTCTGCATCAATTTGGACTTCAAATATGGGAATATCAAAGTTGAATTGTACCTTGAATGGGGTGGTGCCTCTAGAGTGGCTGCCGGATGAAGATGCATCTCTTGTGGGTATTCACCGAAGGATCTGGGCAAAGTTGTCCATCATCGTCTTCCTCTATCACTCGAGGGATTCTTCTTTCAATATTTTGAAGGGATTTCCTTCCCCCCCGTCTTTCTTTTCTTGCACCATGGGAGGTCGCTGGGTTTTGTGAGTCTGGTCTTCTAAATGTTAAACAAGTTCAAGCCCTAACTCCTTATACCCTAACCTCGTTGGGGACATGCAAAGAAAAATAGAGAAAGAGTAGACCTCTCTGAAACCACTAATCCAGACCTATGCAGGAATGCAATACAATATATATATTGATCTAAAATGATCATTTATTAAAACTGATGTATAATTGATTAACCATTAATGAATTGAATGTTAGCTGAAAGTAGAAAAATCGAGGAAAATTGCTTGGGAATAAGACTTTACGACAGCTAATTAAACACAAGCAAGATGCATAACAGAAGTGAAAACAGTAAAATCACAGTGATACCAGAGAATAAAATTGATTAGGGAGTTCTTCCCTGATGGACTACATCTCTGGGTCCGCTTTCAAGATGGGCGACCACTTTATTAGGATTGGAACATATGAGTTTGATTACACAGAGATTTGATTAGTCTAAATGTGCATGCAAACACTTCTAATCACTATCATCATATATCTCTCTCAACCATCTTTCCAACGCCTGTCACAGTTCCCAATTCTGACTCTTGATGCTCCTGTTACACTAAAAACAAAACTACCTACAATCTCCAGAATCTGCAAACAAATATCAAAACCACTCTCCCCTTCATCAATGAAGCAAAACTACCTTTTAAAGGCCTGTAGATACATTAAAACGTCCTTGGCTGAATAGAGGATGAATTTGGTTGCAATCTGATTAGGTTTAGCTTTGGTCTTCTTGGAATTTGCCACCTAGGGTAGATGCATGGTCATCAAATTAGTTTGAAAAAAAAACTATATAAACCCATAAATAAACTTTATAATAACTCCACAGCCACTGGCAGTCAGGCTAATCAGGCAGAAGGCTAAGGGATTCCATGTGAACACTAGGCGGTTGAATGCTTGACTGCCACCTGTGTTGGAAATAATACTGAGAGGGGGGGTGAATCAGTATTATCTGGTCAATTATTTTCCTTTTCAAACCCAGAACATATACGCTACTTTAGTTAGAGAAAACCGCGTATATATGTAACTACTGATAAGGAAAACCACGTATACCATACAAAATTATAATTTAAAATATTCTACAGATGTTGAACATTAATCTGTGCATCAGGATCATATAAAAAGTAACCAGGAACTGAAAAATAGAGCAGAATCCAATCACACACAAGAACACAAGATATAAGGTGGAAACCCAATGTGGGTGAAAACCACCTGCTGCAATATGTCTCTATATTTTCAATTAGAAACTTCTTTTTACAATGATTCTGTACTGGTGCAGTCCTTTACTAGTACGCAGGCTGCTACCTGCAGAGAGCTACAACCCTCTCTAATTTTCCAGCTTCTCCTGGAAGGGAGCTACAACCCCCTTAGTTCTTGTACTAGT
>APFE031076992.1:0-19638 GCA_000404065.3 Pinus taeda | reverse complement strand
TATTCTAGTTTTCTTCCATATTCTTGGGTACTTGTTTATATATGCATTTATATGGTTAACACACATCTGGTCCTGTGTTATTTATGAATATAGATATTTTTTTCTTCGATAGTAGTATGTTGTTGTGATTCCATAGGTTCTCTTTGAAGCTGGACAGATGAAGAAGAAGTAGCGAAGCTCTATCAAGAAGGAGAGGAAATCAAGCGCAAGACTAAGGTTAGTCTTCTTGGTTCTCCTCTTGTCTATTTTCATAAAAGAAAACAAAAGTAGACTTGTTTGTTTCTAAGATAGCCACCCATATTAGTGGGAATAGCAGCATCTGAGTGGACACTATTCCAGGTAACAATGATGTTCCCAGGGAAACTGGGGTCACACCGGAAATCCCAAAATCATCTTGGATGCTAAGGACTAAGAAGGATAAGTAGGCAGCAGGACCAGTCTGCATGTCCCCGCAGAATCCATAGTTTAGTAAACTCTCTATGGAAGAAAAGTGAAAGGCTGTCACCATTGAGACAGATGATGAGGAGGAGGACCTACAAGCTCTCATTGATGACATAGAAGCAGCATAAGACATGGAAGAGGACATCCATTCGGTGCGCGCACAATGAAATTTCCCAAGTATGTTCCTCTGTGGAAAGGGAAAGCTAAGATACCCAAGGATTTGGATGCCGCTAAGAGCGCACTCCAATCCCTGCTCCTCCCCGATGGAATTGTATTTGAGGGCTTGGCCTTGGGCTAAGTGCGCACAATGAAGTTTGAATATTGGGACCTCACAGATAGTGAGAAGTTCCCACATTTAGAGACTAAGAACCTCATGAATCAGAGCATAGAGGAGTTAGTTATAACACTAGAGTTGTAGAAATGGCTATGCGGTGTGGATAAGGCCAGACTACTTTAGCTACTATGATTTCCACACTTTCACCATGCGCATATCACAATTTTCATCATTACGCAGCTACTTTTCCTAGTGAACGATGGGTACTTATGGCTGGAGGAGCCTATTCCCATCATGGTAGATCTTATCCATAAGATTTCCTAGCTCCCTTGTAAGGGAAAGGACCCCGTGGAGATAGCTAGAAAAAGTGGAGATTTGGCACTTGTAGAGGCCATGAAGAGGAAATACAAACTAGAAAAGAAAAAGAGGGGTTACGTAATCAACAACGTTAAATATAAAGGGGTACGCGTAGCCATCCAACTCTTGGTCGTAAAGGTAATGCAAAAATGCTGCGGAGATGAGGTACCAATGTCGGTAGTTGCGCTAGTAGAACAATGCGCTGAGGGGGTCCAATTCAACTAGGCCGAGTTCCTCTGTGAGGAGTTCCTAACTAACTACAAGGAATCCCAGGAGTAGGGCAATACCTTCCACTACACGTGGCTTCTCTTGTCTATTTTATTGGTAACAGGGGAACTACCTGAGGATAGTTAGTTCCTTAATATTGAATAGGACTTATTAGAGGCTGCAAAGTCTGCATCGCTCTGGGCTACTAAGGATGCCATGCTGATCCATGAAACAAATATCTTTTGGGTGCTCATGGAGGCAAGCATCCGGATGTGGATCAATAGGAGGCCGCACCTGTCCCCCACAGTGTACAATAGTCTGTGGAGCTTTGCAGACTTCAAGGCAAATATGCATAATATGAATATCAAGGTGCGTAAATATCCGATGCAGAACTGGACCAAGCTTCCCTTCATCGCCATTGATGATGCGATATTCTCAGTGCTAGAATCATGGCCTCCCGAGTGGCGTGCCCAAAATTTGGAGAAGAAGGATAGAACAACAGTGCAAAAGTAGAAGGATGCAACCAAGTTGCGTGTCACAAAGTTGGCCCAGTAGAGGTGCAATGAATAAGTGGCCGCGGAGGTAAGGGCTGCTCACCAAGTAGCGAAAGGAGTCACATAGCAGGCATAGGTTTCCAAAAAATCAAAAGTAGCACAAGCAACAATGGCCACCATGACACAGGAGGAAGGGGGCCAAAACTTGTTTACAAGATAGGGAGCAGAGGACACAGCAGAAGGTGTGGACTTGAGCACAACTTCCACCTAGCTGAAATGACCACGTGTCACGAAGAGATAAAGTCCATGAAAAAAGGTCAAGGCATCTAAAGTGGACATCAAAATGATTACACTGACAGAAGGTGACCTCTACGACATCGATGACATGGTTCGCGAGGTCACCAGGGAAGCACTCCAGGAAGACATGTCAGAGCAACAGATTGTGTTGGGGGCCATAAGGGCACAGTTGCAAGAAATTCAGGTACGACCCCCACAAGAAGGAGTAGTAGCTGTCTACAGTTCCGTAGGTACATCGGCAGCGGAGCAGCTGCTACACGCAAAGATGGCCAACACCATAGTGCTACCGGAAGGAGCGCTAACAACAGAGAATGAGGATGACAGAGCCGCGGTGGGCAGGATCAATGGACTTGGCCTAAATTTGGCTGCCCTTCTGCGAGACACATTGTACCAGCTGTAGGATTGCATAACAGCAGAGCTACGTACTAGGGAAGGCTGCGTGATCTAGGTATTGAGTGAGCAGAAGATCAACATCGAATAGCTCAGCCTACAGTGTGATGAGCTAGTGTCATAGAATCAACAGATTGTGCAAACAATTGATGAAGCATGCTGGGGAATTCCAGAGTTGTCCATCACTGTAGACCTACCCATAGAGATGCAGATCCACTATTTGGCAAGTGGATTCTGAAGCGCGTGCGAGGAAACAACACGAGTATAGCTAGAGCTAAACCTCCAGATTGTTGAGCTACAGATGAAGGTGTACCCTTCCACTCCTCTAGAATTTAGAGAGTAGCGCGTTAGCGCGATTCAAACAGGATTGGAAGAAATTGGATGGGCAGTGTAGGACTATACCAGTATGTTGGATGAAGATTTTTACATCCTCACATCCTTGTAGGAGGACCCCAACATATAGCACCTAGAAACAGAGGCGCGCGAATTGCATGAGTAGTATGATAGTGTGAGAGGAACTACGCAAACAGTTGTCCTCACCCAACAGCGAGCGAAGATGCAGCAAGTGAGGGCACTGAAGGAACAAGTGGATGCTGCAAGATAGAAAGAGATACTTCTCAAAGTGTGTGTCCAACCTTGGATTTATGAGGCCTTCACCATTGCATTCGAGATTGAGGGAAAGCTCGCATAGATGTAGGGGGTATAGGTGCTAAGGTAGGTAGCGGACCCTTAGAAAGAAGCATCGGAGGAATGCATGCAGCAAGTCCAACAAACTGAAAAAAATTGCGCCAAGGACCTCCAAGCAGTATGGTACCAGTTGGAGGGGCTCCATGCCAAGATCGCTGCACCAACAGAGTGACTCGGGATGAGTCACAATGATTGTGTTAGGGGCCTATTGGGCATGGTATCTGCCCACAACATGTTTTGGGGCTCAGAGTCCAAGTTTTGGTCAAAGGTTTTGTAAGACTCCATGAATTGCAGGCCAGAGTGCGAACTAGAGGTTATGTCACAAGGTTGTCCACCCTAAAGTAATGTAATGTAATGTAAAGTCATGTCGGCCTACCCATGGTCCGTGGACCATCGGATTGTATAAATAGAGCGAGGATCTATGTTGTAAAGATAGTTAATAGCGAAGGAATGGTTTGAGCTTAGAGTAGGATTCTAAGTGTATTGGGTCATAGTAGTAGGAAGAGGATTTGCATCTGAGTGTGCAGAGGTCTAGTAGAGTCCGCAACTGAGTGTGCAGACCCCTACAGCTAAGTGCGCAGGGCGGTGTCGATTAATAAAGAGAAGTTGATTCATATTTCGGTGTAATTGTTATGCACTACCTTCTTTATGTTTACACTATTTTATTTATCGCGCGCACTGATATGATTGATGGATATGCTGTAATAATCCTTAGTCTTGCATAAACAAGTTAAGTAATCAGATAATAATAGACTAAATAGCAAGGAACTTGGGTATTCTACGAGGTGTGCCCTAAATAGGGTTGCACAGAAGTAGCACCATAGGTTGCAAAGGAATAGCAAGTGCACATAGTTACGGGTGATACCGCGGACCTATAGAAGCCCATCAGACATCCCCAGGGTGTGTAAACCTGGTTCTAGCACCCTCCTGTACTAGTTCAGGTGAGACCCTAGTCCACGCTCTGCAGACTGTTGTCGAAAGGGACAATAGTATTGGGATTTTCTTGGCTAAATTACCTCTGAACTTGGGTCAGGCCCATACAAGCCAACAATATTCAAAATTTGGTCATGTTGTCAGTGTAGTGTTAAGTTCAAAGTAGAAGTTAAAAAAGTGAAAGTATTAAGTAGAGCCACTGACACCCTTATTTGGTACCTATCTCAAAATATTCCTTGTGTCATGCCAATCACAATGGTACCCCTCCTTTTTAAGCCATTATTTTATGGACCCACTCTCTTGTTGTCGCTCACTTATCTTTTGAGACTCTATAGTTCCATATTGATCAATTCTATATAGCTCTCTAGTAAGCCTTTTTGTGTGGACCCACTTGCTCCTTTCCCTTACTCCATTATCACTAGACCTACCCTACCATCACAATCCTTATTCCCTCTCAAAATGGAAAATGGTGATTAATACTATAACAACACCAAATTGATTCTCTTGAAAAGAAGTTTTCCATGTTGCACACAAACTTCGAAGAGGCCCACTCTAATATTGAGCAAAACCTTACATCAATTAAATTCAAGCTTCCCATACTTTGGCACCTTAATATTTTTTGACTTACATTAGAGGCCTTTATGGGTAAATTTAATTACCCTAATCCCTCAAAGAAACTTGTTAAACAAGAGGGTGCTACATTATCCCAATCCATGGCCTTTTAGTCTAACTCCTTTTCTCATGACCTATGCCTTCTTAAAGTAGATGTCAACAAATTTGATGGCTCTAACCCCATTGGATGGGTTACTCAAATGGAACACTATTTCTTATTGCATGAGGTCATCAATTACTCAATGGAACTTTATGTTGATGTCCTCAATTTACATACAAAGTAGTGGAAATGGTGGCAATGATGAAATACTTCTCACCCAGGTTACATTCCTTGGACTCAATTTTTGGCAGATCTTTGTGAGAATTTTGACAATGAAACTCATCACTTGGGTTGTTTGAATAGGGTTATATAGTAATACATAATGGAAGAATACATTACTACCTTTGAGAAAATATATTTCTACACTTAGGGTCCATTTGAGACTTTCTTTTGTGAATTCTTTGTTAGTGGTCTCAGTGATGGAATCCATGCTTATGTGCTAATGGCTCACCCTAAGAATTAGATTAAATCTATTTGATGAGCTCAAAAAACACAACAAGTGATCGATAATAAAATTAAAAGACTGTCCTTCATTTCCTATCCCCACCCTCCCAGTACCACTCTTCCATCCCATCCACACAAGATCTAAAGGTTAACCAAGCAAAAAATAGAAAAATGTCAATTTAAAGTTGTCGACTACAATAAAAAGGTGTCAGCTAAAGAGGTCTCATCATAATCCTTTCCATTTTCTATCTTCCCATATGTATTTCCTATTTAATACTCCTCCCTTTCTTACTTTAGTCCTATCCTTATTCTATCTTCCCCTCCATATATTTACATCCCTAAATATGTTTCTCTCACTCTCTTTACTCTAGTCGTGTGCCTATCCTATCTCCCCGTCTATTATATCCCAGGTATATTCATCCCTTTCTTATTTTATTAAACATTTTTCCCTATTATATATTCCCATATATTATATCCCTACTATATTCCTCCCATTCTCTATCTCATTTTACCACTATCCTTAATTTTGTCTTCCCCTTTGTATACTCCTAATTTCTACCCTCCTATTCTTTATTCATTACATCCCAATTCCCATTTTCTTTTCTTCCTTGTGATTTTAAAGTTGATTCAATTGTTGAATATTAATGCTCATGTAAATTTTATAGTAACATTATCATGGAAACCTGGCATCAATTTTCTCTTGGAAAAATGCTCAGGATCAATCTTGATAAAAGTTGGATTTAACACAAAAGTAAGCCAACAACATTTCTCTTCTTGTTTGATCTCGAAATAGAAAAATAGCACAAAGAATCACATCATTTTTATAGGGTTGTAGGAACACCACTATGGGTACATGATTACTTATAACATTTTATCTACCCTATTATGGTTCAACTTATAATTTTTTTTAAACACTTGATAAGTTTCATGTCATAAGTATCGTTGACCAAGCCTATTACATACTCTACTACACCTCACAAATTTTAGAATGTGGATAAGGTAAGGTCATTATGTGTCATGCACTACTCCCTAACATTGGTACTAGATGCGGTCTTTATCTTTACAAATGCAATCTTAGTAATGTATGGAATGTTGAATGTTTGGTAGTGTTTTGACATTTTCTAACTTTAAATTTTAATGATGAAATTGGTCAAATCTTCGTACATCGTAATCATTGTAGAATTGGATGTGGAGGTAGTGGTTTCCCTTTACATTCATTCATGTTATCATAACACCTCATAGTCTGTTATACAATGAGCCCTGACTACTCCTATCTACCATTCATCCTGATCCCCACAACCTATCATGTTATGAATTAAGCCTGACCATTTATAATTATTAATCATTCCCACTTCCTTTAACCCATTTTAGTTACCCTTGACTCTTTCGAAACTCCTATATTATTACCATTACCAATTTTCACTTAGAGGTACCCATGATTTTTTTTTGCAGTGTTGCATTATAACTTGGCCACTTTCTAACAACCTTCCACTTATGTTGTATTATAGTCATTGGACCTAGTCGTCAATTATGGGGAAATTAGGGCCAGTCCATCTGGAACCTTGGTCATTTAGAGAGATCAAGGTAGTCCCTAGACATAATACTAACTTGTCAATTCTACAAATTATAGGATGTTACCTTTTCAATGCAAATTTAATGGGATCAATACAATAGTCATGAAGGCATTTGTCGATGGGTTTAATGGAAAAGTTGCCACTATAAGAGGTATTATGATGAGGGTGTCAGAAGAATTCATTTATGAAGCAACTGAATGTCCATGCACATGAGAAAAATGGTTCAAGAATCTATACGTCAAAAGAGGAGTTTCGAAGCAGTTTATCACTGACCCTAACTATGAGGTTGATTGGAAACAAGGGGTGCCAAGATACTTGATAGTTGAGAAGGGTAAGAACATGGTGTACATGCTGCAAAAGTTACTCACTTGCGAGGGGATATAATCAATGAATTTATTGTACCATATGCACTTGCTTTTTCATTTTGAAGTAGTTGAGTTTATAAATTTCCCTTATTTCATTCTAAAAAGTCTAAGTAAGATGGTGCAGGGGGTTCAATGGAGCACCTCAGCCTAGGTCCTGTATAAGATCTATCATCACATAATTATTAATTTTTTTTTTTTTAAGAGCTAAGAAGGAGGGATTCTAGCTGGGAGAATTTCATTTCCCATAGAGAGGTTGGAAACCCTAGGCCAAATACTGACCCTAAGGGAAAAGCCATTGAACAAATGAAAGGACCCATGGTGAAATTGTAGGAACAGGGACCATAACCTAGACCAATTAAAGAATCTAATTTGAAACATAAGAGAATGGGTTTGAATTCGAGTAAGAAAGAATAAAAGAAGGGCATGCCAGTAAGGGTATTAGTCTCAGAGCTGACCTATAGGGTAACTAGATAGATGTTGAAAGGAAAGTGTGTCCCTTCCTCTTCAAAAACTCCTCCAACAATGTAACAACCCTGGTAAAAAATCCACGTAATAAATTTAATAAAGGAAAAATAACAACCAAGGTCATGGGACACATATTCCAAGTTGAGTGTTGGGAAAAACATCCTAGTGTGGGTGTTCAATTGATTTGTTATGGCTAAGGAAAATGAAAAAGAAAATGGAAAAGGCTTTGGAAAGGCATGATGCATTAATTGGCATTTTATTTATGAAAAAAAGGAAATTAGGAAAAAATGAAGGTGAAAGGTCACATGTTGGATGTGAGGAGGAAAATGAAGGAAAATAGGAAAATGAAGAAAATAGAGGCCTCATTAATAAAAAGGCTTATGAGGATAAATTCACAACCCTTTGTCAGTTCAATTTTGGAGCTCTCTCTCTATTATCTCTCTCTCTCATACTCTTGGACACTTAGAGAATTTCTTGGGCCACTCTACAATTGGAGGAAAGAAGGAAAACTGGGGACAAGAAAGCAAGAGGAAGCAAATATCAATCAAGGAAGAGCAGGATCAACCGTCTAAATCAAAATTATTGTAGGAATTGAGTTGTATGTATGATTCCCTTGCTAGTTTTGGCATGCATGGTTATGCATGTGTATTTTTGGTTCTCTTTCTATCATTAGCATGGGTTTTTCTAGGTGTGACAATGTTTTTTCAACCTTGCCTTTCCATTTCTAGATAGCCATTGTGTGATGGAGTTCTCTTGTATTTGGCTGAGCTGGATTTCCAGATGGATTCGAAGCAGAGTGGGGTGGTCTCAGGATTATTCACAAGTCCTAGGAATCCTAGGATGGGACACACAATGAATTATGGTTTTGAACACATCAATTGAGACTAAGAATCATTGACTGGTGAATGGTGGTATACACAATAAAGGTTAGAGGTGAATAACCTTGCTTGAGCCTAGGAATCCCCAACCGATGAATTGCGGGATAAACGATAAAGCTCAGAGGGGAGTACCCTTGATTGGGCTTAGGAATCTCTTGACTGGTAATGACAAGATACATGGTAAAGCCCAAAGGGTGGATACTTCGTAGGCCTAGGAATCCCTTGAATGGTAATGACGAGACACATGGTAAATTCGAGAGGTTGAGACAGACAAATTCCTCACGATTTAGGTGGAGAGATCCAAAGGCATTTATGCTTGTTTAGGTCCTAGTGATCTGGTGGGAATTGCGACAAAACCTGGTTCTATTGATGAGGGTTGAGCTGGTTTTTCCTTAGGA
This sequence comes from Pinus taeda, assembly GCA_000404065.3. Classification (NCBI taxonomy): domain Eukaryota; kingdom Viridiplantae; phylum Streptophyta; class Pinopsida; order Pinales; family Pinaceae; genus Pinus; species Pinus taeda. The sequence continues at coordinate 10,722 of APFE031076992.1, read as the reverse complement.
AGCCTTGGTTGGTTCTATTGTAAGTCCCACATTCATGCTTGGAATATGGCATGGGGGTTATTGGCTGAAAGAAATATTTTATTAAGCTAATCTATGGTTTGCTGGTTCGCAGAATTCTCAGACCTAGTTGGCTTATGCATTCATTAGTAAGAGAACATTCTCCTTTTTTATTTCATGTGTAAATATACTTTTTCATACGTGGTTTTTATGGCTATTATATCCTTATTATTTCTTTTGGTTATATATTTCGTTATGTGTATGTTTTATGACAAAACAGATGTATGGTTCTCATCATGTTTTGATTAGCAAATTTATGAACAATGAATATATGACTTAATAGATGGTAATGCAACTATTATGATAAGGCATCAATGATTATTTATGAATATTAGGTAAGTATGAGAACCCTATTCTCATATATGTTGTTGTGACCTATAGATTACATATTTGTGACATGTTTGAAAAAAGTATTGTCATGGATAGTAGGGGTCTAGTCAATGTGTCCTTGATCAATTTTTTGCATTAGTAACATTGTTTCAATGTTATTTATCATTTCTGAAGGTTTCATGAAATTAAGGGCAGTGGCCTAAGTCCTGGACCTAAAAATGTGGCACAGAATCTAGGGTTGTTGGCTTAAAACCATCTGAAAAAGGCCACAGTCGCTGGCATGCCTTGTTGAGGGAGTGTCTAGAAGGCCTCAGTCACATGCATGGCTTGTATGGGAGTGCCTGAGGGTTTAGATTAGTAAAATGTCAAGTTATCTCAGAGGTTGGCCATGTGGAAGGGTTGGTTGGCTCTTGAAGGTTTTGTAGCATGTGTGGAAGGTTAGATCGGTTCAGTTTTTTTGTTCCACTTCCTTAACTGTACATGGGGATTTGAATCACATCATAGTAGCCTCTCGTAACATGTTTACCCAAGTGGACTAGTTAGCTTGGGTAATTGTGGAATGAGGGTGTTACAGAGTGGTATTAGAGCATGGTTCACCCTTTGGACTAGATGGGTGATGGGTTTTTCATGCATACATGTCAATTTCATATGTGTTCTTTATGCTTGTTGTCTATGTACTTGTTGTGTATGTATGGTCATGGTCATGGTTGCGGTTGTGTCACCATGTGAGAGTTGATGGTGTCATTGATTGGATGTGGTCGTCATGAGTGTATGTAAATTATGCATTGGTTATGCATGTTAATGATTATATGTTGTTATGCATATATTAACATGGTGATATTTGTAGTGCATGAGGTCATGATATGTGGTTGGTATGGTCATGCATTGATAACTGGATAATCGATGAAATGATGTTTATATATTGCCATGATTATGATTATACATGTATTGTGCTATTTTGGTTGGTCTTGCAGATGAGATATCCTCCCCTGAACTATACTGAGGTATGTTGATTATGTTATGTTTTGGTTTTAGTTGAAATGCTATACTTGTAGGAAGAGATCAAATATGTGTAGCAAGATGGTAGACAATAGTTCACACGATTCTCCCAATGGGTCAAATGAGTAGCATGGTGGTAGGTACTCTTATCACTTAACAGACACATTGCAAGGTGTGAATGAAGAAATAATAAGTTGCAAGGTAGGTAATGACAGGATCATTTAGGTACACGAGAAACAAGTAGAAGCCAATGCAGTAATCCTTTAGAATTTTTCAGAATTGTAGAGACAAGGACCACTTTGGATCTGCCATGGGAAGGAAGATAGGACTAATGGAGCATATGGTAGTAGATCTCATGGTGGGCATAGGTAGGATAGAGAGGACAGAATCAGAGATGGAAGGCCCTTGGATACTCCAAATATGAGAGGTGATGGACATAGGTTCTATTCTAGTTCTAGTTGTTACAGGCACTATGATCATCATCACCGTTATCATCCTTATAGGAGGAGTGATAGGGGATATTTCCCAGATGAGTTCAAGAAAAAAAATTCACCTACCTTTGATGGGGATTTGAAGAATTTGGAGGATGGAGAGGCATGACTAATTGGGATGAACAAGATATTTGAGCTACATGATTACAAAGAGAACATGAAGGCCAAAATAGCTATCTTTAGCCTAAAAGGAAAAGTAGACATATGGCAGGAAGATGTGAAGCGATTCAAATACATTAGGATAGAATAATTGAGATGGCATGAATTTAGGGGACTTTTAGGAATAAATATTTGTCAAAGTGGTAGTATCATAACAAATCTAAGGAATTCTATGAGCTTAAGATGGGACCAACGATGGATGAGGAGTAGATGACTAAGTTCCTGGATTTATTGAGGTATGTATCATATCTTAAGGATGAGAAAGCTAAAGTTCAAAGACTTTTAAGTGGATTTCCATTAGCATTTAGAGATTGAATTGAGTATGATGAGCCTCAGTCACTTGAGGAAATCATTGGGAAATTCAAGCACTTTTATGAGCATTCAAAGCGTAACACAAAATCACAACAAGGCTGGAAGGGGAAAGACAAAGCTAAATGTAAATGAAAACTAAAAATAAAAAGACTTCAGCATGCACAAGAGAAAGAAAATGGTGTGTCCTACATGAATTTTAATGTAGTTAGACACGGACATGGGTCATAGCTGGAAGGGTAGCAGAATAGAGCTAATGGCATGGGACCATTGCAGTGTTGGGTATGTGGAAAGGAACATCTTAAGATGGATTTTCCATAGAATCAGGATGGTAGGCCTTAGAATTACAGTGCACAAGAAGCAAAAATAGTTGGGGATGTTAGGAAGAGCATTCCGTAGATCTATGTAACATTGGATAGCAAGCAAGTATATCACTAGGCATCTATTATCAAGATGGATAGTAAGATTTTTGATCAAGTTGTTTCTATTTTGATTGACCTTGAATCTAATTTTAGCTATGTTAATCCTTATCTAGTGGATAATTGTAGTTTGAATAAATAAGTGCATGATGAATCTTGTTTAGTGCATTAGGATACAAGTACAAAGAAAACAGTTCATCATTGGGTAAGAGCTTGTGAATTTGAGTTGAATGGCATGCCTACATCAACACATTTAAATGTATTACTGTTAGAATCATATAGTATGATTTTGGGTATGGATTGGTTGTATCTTCACGAGACTAAGGTGGATTGTTATGACAAGGTTATTGAATGCTCAGATGACAATGGAGAATAGAGAATCTTGTAGGGTAAGAAGAAAGAAACATCAGTGAGGATGGTTACAACTATGCAGGAAAAGTGTAGCCGTAGAAAAGTGTGTGTGTTATTTGCAGTGCACACTGCTAGTGATAAAGGGAAGGATTTTGAAGATGCAAAATTTATGAACATGTACCAATCTTGTAGTAGTTTCAAGATTTGTTTCCAGCAAATATTTTGGAATTTCCACCTCACAAGGAAGTGGACCTTTTTATTTAGTTGTTATCAAGGGTAGCACCAAAATCAAAGTCACGATATAGGATTAGCATACTAGAGTTAGTATAGTTGAAGTTTCAATTGAAGGAAATTATTAACAAGGGGTACATTAGGGAAAGTGTATCACCTTGGGGTGCATCAGTATTGTTTATGAAGCAGAAGGATGGTACACTCAGGTTATGTATTTATTACAAATATTTGAACAAGTAACCATCAAGAATAGGTATCTGTTGTCGAGGATTGATGAATTGTTTGAATAGTTGAAGGGAGCAGCAGTGTTCTCAAAGATTGATTTGAGATCCATATATCAGCAGGTATGCATTAAAGAAGAGGATATTTACAAGAGTTCTTTTGGACCAGGCATGGACATTATGAGTTTGTTGTAGTTATATTTAGTTTGACTAATGCTCCAACTACTTTTATGTGCTTGAAGAATATTGTGTTGCATCCTTATCTAGAAATGTTTGTTATTGTGTGTATAGATGATTATATTGATATATTATAATAATGAGGAAGAGCATGCCAAAAATTTAGAAGGAGTTTTGACATTGCTAAGAGAGCATCAGTTGTATGCTAAGCTTAGTAAATGTAGTTTCTTTTAGATAGAGGTACATTACTTGGGACCTGTGGTCTCCAAGGGAGGCATAATAGTGGATCCAAAAAATATAAGAGCTATCATGGAATGGGATAATCATAGAAATGTTGATGAGGTAATATCATTCATGGGACTAGCAAGTTATTATAGGAGGTTCATGAGGAACTTCTCTTGGATTTCATATCCTATTACGTCACTACAGAGGCAAGGTAAGAAATTTTAATGGATAGAGTAATGTGCAAATATTTTTTATTAGTTGAAACAATTGTTGACAAATGATCCAATGTTAAAGATTGCAGATCCAGACAAAGAGTTTGTGGTATGTACAAATTCTTGCAAGAGAGGATTTGGTGGAGTCCTTACGCAGGAACAATAAGTATTATTCTATGAGAAGGAAATTGAATGAGCATGATAAAATTGATTTGACACATGATCTTGAGTTGGAAGCAATCATGAATGCATTGAAGATGTGGAGGCATTATGTTCTTGGTAGGAGGTTTGTATTAATGATGATCATAGTGGATTAAGGTATTTATTCAATCAACCTAATATAAATTTTAGGAAAGCTAGATGGTTGGCCACGATCAATGAGTTCAACTTCAAGATCAGGTACATCAAAGGTAAAGAGAACATGCTTGCATATGCTCTTAGCAGGTAAATAATATAGCAACTATGAGTTCTTATGGGACAAATTTATAGGATCAAATCTTGTCGGCAGTTCATCATGATGATGGGTACAAGGAGCTTATGCATAGGTTACAACAAGGTATAGGTGATCAGGATGTGGACTATCATCTCATAGTGGATGGTTTGGTTAGATTTAGGGATGAGATATATGTGTCAGAAAGAAGTGAGATCAAAAAGCTTATCTTGAAGGAATTTCATGCTATACCGTATTCAGGTCACCTTGGATTCTAGAAGACATTGACAATAGTGAAGAAGTTTTATCATTGAGAGAATCTAAAGAAGGACGTGGCAGAGTTTGTGGGTAGATGCTTGGACTGCCAGCAGGTAAAAACAGATTGTAATCATCCAAGTATCTTACTACAACCTTTTCTGATTCAAAATGGAAATGGGAGCTCATTTCCATGGATTTCATTACAGGTTTGTCAAGGACATATAGACAACATGATTAAATAATGGTTGTAGTTTATCGGTTGACAAAGGTAATCACTTCATTCTAGTGAAGTCTACTTATTCAGCTAGTGATGTAGCATAGGTATTCATTAGAAATGTAGTGAGGTTGCATGGTATTCTAAAGAAGATCATGTTAGATAGGGATGCTAAGCTCACTTCCAAGTTTTGTAAGGAGAAATTTACAGGTTTGAGGATAGAGTTGGCCTTCAACATAAATTATCATCCACAGAAAATTGGACAGATAGAGAGGGTCAATAGGATATTGGAGGACATATTCAGGATGTATGTCATGCATCAGTAGAGGAGATGGGAGGAGTACCTTCTATTGGTGGAGTTTTCTTATAATAATGGTTATCAAGATTCATTGAGGATGACGCTATTTGAGGCACTCTATGGGAAAAGTTGTAATACTCCCATCAATTAGAGTGATCTAGTGAACTGGGTGTTGATAGGGTCGGACATGTTTGTAGAGATGGAACATAAAATGTAAGTGATCAAGAAGAATTTAGAGTCAACACAAGATAGCCATAATATTTATGCAGATTGAGACAAGATGTTTAAGGAGTTCTAGGTTGGTGAATGGGTGTAGTTGTGCATCAAGCACAAGAAGAGCTCCTTGAGGATTGGATCGTGTGCCAAGTTCGCACCTCGATTTTGTGGACCTTTCAATATTCTTGAAAGAATTGGATCAGTAACCTATTGACTTGCATTGCCTCCAACAGTGAAAGTCCATGATGTTTTCCATGTGTCATTGCTTAAGAAGTATGTTAAATACATTAATCATGTGATTGAAAAGTTTGTATTGTAGGTGGAGCCAGAAGGAGAATTCTAGCCGAAAACATAGTGTATTTTGTAGAGAAATTTGCACATGCTCTAGAACCGAGCAATCGAGCAGGTTAAATTGTAGTGGAAGCAATTTTGGCTTGATGAACCTACATGGAAAATGGTGGATTAGATGTGGGCTATATATCCTTCTCTATTTGCTGGTTGATCGAGTGTTTTTGGCATATGTTTTGGTGTGAAATTTATTATATGTGCATATGTATATGGATGTAAATACTGTGATTAGTTGTGTTATAAAGCTCCAATAAGCATTATGGGTGTCATGTCATTATGGTTGTCATGTTGTTATGTTTTTTATGTTGGTTTTTTTCTCAGTAGGTTGATCAATGTAAATACTGTATCGAGGTAAGTTATAAAGCTCCGTGGGCAGTATGTTTTTCTTTTCAGTGGTCTTGTTCGTTATAGGTGTCAGTGAACATTGAGGATGGTGTTCCCCCAAGGGGGAGATTTCTAAAACATCCAAGGTAAAAAATCCATGTAATAATGTTAATAAAGGAAGAATAATAACCAAGGTCATGGGACATGCATTCCAAGCTGAGCGTTGGGAAAAAAATCCTAGTGTGGGTGGTCATTTGGTTTATTATGGCTAAGGAAATTAGAAAAGGAAATGGTAAAGGATTTGGAAAGGCATGAGGCATTAATTGGAATTTTATTTATGGAAATAAAGGAAATTAGGAGAAAAGGAGGGTGAAACATCACAGGTTGCATGTGAGGAGGAAAGTGGAGGAAAAAATAGAAAATGAAGAAAATAAAGGCCTCATTGATAAAAAGGATTTTGAGGATTAGTTCAAAACCTTTTGTCGGTTCATTTTTGGAACTCTCTCTCTCATACACTTGGACACTTAGAGCATTTCTTGGGGCACTCTAGAATTGGAGGAAAGAAGGCAAAAGAGGGACAAGAAATCAAGAGGAAGAAAAGATCAAGTAAGGAAGATTAGGATGAAGCAGATACACCGAAATTACTTATAGATATCGAGTTGCATGTATGGTTTCCTTGATAGTTTTGGTATGCATAGTTATGCATGTGTGTTTGTGGTTCTCTTGTTGTCATTGGCATGGGTATTTCCAAGTGTGATAGTGTTTTTTCAGTCTTGCCTTTCCATTTCCGGATAGCCATTGTGTGATGGGTTTCTCTTGTATTTATTTGAGCAAGACTGTCGGATGGATTCGAAGTTTAGTGGGTTGGTCTCAGGATTATTCATAATGCCTAGGAATCTCGGGATGGGATACATGGTAAAGTTGTTGGGTGTGTGTTATATTCTTTCCACGACTACCTCACGCACAAGGGGGTGTTTCCCCCCCTAAACATTGCGTCGGGTTCAGTAGGGGGGTGGCTGCCCCTTTATCGGGGGGTAAGTAGGGGGACAGTAGCACCCCTTCACGGGGTTTGTGTTAGCACCTTGGGAAATTTTTATTGGACCCTATATTAGGTGGGTAGTCCTACCTATGGTTTTGTTCATGGATTTTGCACATGGTTTTGGGCATGATGGTTTCCTATCCATGGTATTTTTTAGATCCAATCAAGGGAACTATGGTTATGTTCTAATATAGGGTTAATGGATTGGGGTTTATGGATGCTTCGACATTTATATATATGTATTGTAAGATTGAAAGGAATATAATGAAGAATCAATATGGTAGTCCCAATTTTGGGATCGAGGGGAAAATCTCTTTGTATATCCTTTTTATGTTTTATGCTCTCACCATTGTTTATTTCCCATTTTAAGAATTTGTATGCAGGAATTTATGGGGTTAAAACCTACAAAATCCTAGTTTTGAACACCTCGATTGAGCCTAAGAATTCTCAACCAGTGAATGGCGAGATACACGGTAAATCTCAGAGGTGAATACCCTTGATTAAGCCTAGGAATCCTCGACCGGTGAATGAAAGGATACATGTTAAGGTTAGAGGGGAGTACCCTTGATTGGGCCATAAGAATCCCTTGATTGTTAATGGCGGGATGCATGGTAAATTCTAGAGGGTGGAGACCTTGTAGGCCTAGGAATCCCTTGACTAGTAATGGTTGGAGACATAGTGAAGTCGAGAGGTTGAGAAACACAAATTCCTCATGATTTAGGAGGACAAATCTGGAGGCATCCATACTTTTTTAGGGCCTAGTGATCTGGTCGATATTATGGTAAAGCCTAGTTTTATTGATCAGGGTTGAGGTGGTTTTTCCTTGAGAACCCTTGGTTGTTTATGTTGTAAGTCCCACATTCATGCTTGGAACATGGCACTAGGATGATTGGCTAAAAGAAAGATTTTGTTTAGCTAATCTATGGTCGGGTGGTTCATGGAAGTCCCAAACCTAGTTGGGTTATGCATTCATTAGTAAGAGCTCCTTCTCCTTTGGTATTTCATGTGTAAGTGTACTTTATTATATGTGTTTTCTATGGTTGTTATATCCTTATTATTTTGTTTCCTACATGTTGGTTATGAGTATGTTTTATGACAGATATGATGTATGGCTCTCATCATGTTTAGATTAGAAAATGTAAGAAAATTTAATATATGACCTAACAGATGATAATGTAGCTATTGTGACAAGGCACCAATGCTTCTTTACAAATCTCAAATGAGTACGAGTCCCCTATGCTCAGATATGCTGTTATGACTTGTAGATTACATATTTGTGACAATGTTTGACGAGATGTCTATCGTGGATAGTAGGGGTCCATTCAACTCCTTAATCAAGTTTTTTCATTAGTAAGACTTTTTTCAATGTTATTTATCATTTCTTAAGGTTTCAAGAAGTTTTGGGCAGTGTTCTGAGTCATGGCCTTGAATAAGTGGCACAAGATTTGGGGTTGATGGCTCAAAACTGTCTGAAAAAGGCCACAGTCACTGGCATTCCTTGTTGTGGGAGTGATTGGAAGGCCTCAGTCACATGCATGGCTTATGATGGGAGCAGCTAAGGGTCTAGGTCAGAAAAATGTCAACTTTTCTTAGGGTTTGGTCACCTGAAAGGGTTGGCCGGCTCTTGAAGGTTCTGTAACATGTCTGGAAGGTCATATTAGTTTAGTTTTGTTGGTTCCACTTCCTTAACTATACATGGGGAGTTGAATCACATCATAGTAGCCTCTCGTCACATGTTTACCCTAGTGGACTGGTTAACTTGAGTAAATGTGGGAGGAGGGTGTTACAACCAACTATGGAATCTAAAATTTCTTTGTCAGATGATGAGGCTAATTCAGTGCATGAGCCACCCTTGAACAAAGAAACCCACATTTAAGAAAAAGAACAAATCACTCTTGATTAAAACCCTACAATAGATATTCATGTGGTCGGTGAGCTAAAGTGTACAATGAGTGATAAAGGTTCTATTCATGGGAAGCCTGTGACTAGAAAAAGAAAATTCTCAGTTTTAGTGGAAGAAGTTGCTACTACGGATGAGACTGGTATCATTTATGTGAGTGAATTATTTGAGGATTATGGAGAATCAATTCTAGTGAAATTTTTGTTGCAAAAGGCCAAAGACGAGAGAAAAATTAAGGCCTTGGGGGAAAAATTTAGAGAGATTGAAGTCCTTGACCACTATTTGAAGTCATATAATTCTATTATGAGAACCGTAAATGAATAGTTGTTGAAGGAACTAGAAGAATTGAAGAAGACAAATGAAACATTATGAAGTAGTGCAAGAAGTGGAGAATACATTATTCCTACATACATGCCCATAACAAGAGGCTCAAAAGATAATTGAAAGAAATTCAAGCCTCTAGCTCAAAGATCAATATCCAAATAAAGAAATTACTGAAGGGAGAAGTGCGAATCTTAGTTTTTGACAAGGGAGTGATAGAAAACTATCTTGTTTCTGTGAGGAAACACAAACCAATTGGGTTGGGGGAGATTTCAGGCCTAGGCATTATCTCATTTTTACCCTCACATATCCCTTTTTTCCCATTGTTTTACCATTTTTGAACCTACCTTACTCAACATACCCATATCTCTTTGATGCAATGTTGGAGAAATGAGTCTATTTAGCATATTATTAAAGCATGGGAAGCTAAATAATTGTTTCTACCTAAACTCCTTCATTTATACACATTAGCTAAGATATATGATGTTTAAAAAAATTGTTAATGAAGGTTTGTATATCCTTCAACCCCTATAGAAATTCTGCAACCAATGGATTGAGTACACGTTGACAGTTTAGACATGGAGACACTACGTGGACTCATTTGCTAGTATTCACTATACACACATGTTGAAGGTCCTCATGGAGATTAGGTAAAGGATTTAATGCTCAAATGAGATTATAGTTATTGGAGGTTGAGATAGGAAGAGTTATTCTAAGCGCTTCATCGATTCAGTTTAAAAATATCTAGAGTTAGCTCATGTTTATACCAGATCAAGCCTCCCTCTGACGATTGTTGTGGTCTTCATACCTATGTTATCTTTGTTACTTTTAGTTTTTACAACGTACACTTGTAGTGCAACGAGTATAAGAAAGGAACCATGGACTAAGGGATTGGTTAGCGATGTTACTATAGTTTTGTATTGTTGGTTCAATATTCATGTGTGTCGCTCCCTAGGTCAACTGAAACTCAAGAATTTGGCTTTTGATATAAAATACTAAGTATCATTTAATACAAAGGACTCATGACAGGTTCCATTTCATTTATTTGTGAATTTTAATGTTTGATCTCTTCTTTGTGATTTAAGTTTCTTACAGAGTAGACGAGCTAGTTGGTTTGGGCCCACCAACCTAGCTCATTGCCCCCTTTCTTTTGTCTATTTATCTAATAGGTTGCAAATCTATTTATTGGTTTG
>APFE031076980.1:30842-42497 GCA_000404065.3 Pinus taeda | reverse complement strand
TCTTCTCTTTATACTCTTTAAATATTTTAATTGTAATATTTTGTATATGATGAAAGATATTACGTTTCATTTTGAATTGTTAAATTTATCTTATTTATTTATATGCATTAGGTGTTTTAATTATAATATTTTGTATATGTAAAGTTGCCTGTTTTGACAGGTTCAAATTCATATTGATATCACCTACTTTAAATTGAAAGATTATGAATTTTGTTGATGTTTTGAGTGGTTTGCATTCACTTTGGAGTGATGTGAACTTTTAGGTTTGTTGATATAACTATGTGTTTTCATAATTTAGTTCTTTGAATTAATAAAAATTAACTCATTTTAGGATTATGTTTTGGATTTTTTTAAGTGATATGTAATTACTTAATGTAAGACAAAGTCAATTTATTGGCATGGTTTTTAATTAATTTTGAGGAATTTTTTTTATCAATTTGCTATGTCACCACATATAAATTGTTTGTGTAATTTATTTATAAAATAATTTCTGAGAAAAATTTACATTACATTAATAATGTTAAAAAATATTTGGAACGCGTGGCATTTAATTATTTTAAGAATATTTTTTTTATTAATTTCTATTCACTGTACTAAATTGTTGTGTAATTTACTTATAAAATATAATTTAAATGAAGAAAATTTACATACACATAATAATAAATAGTTCTTTGGAATTTAGATGGAAAATTCAAGAATAATGATCTTTTAACTCTTCTTTGATTAATTTTTATTATTTACCGAAGGTCACACTATTACTAAGTGTTCTAATTATCATTTTTCAATATTAGAGTTATAAATCCAATTCTTTTGGGACAATTTTTATTCCTCTTAGGATAATTTTGCATTATTTTTTTCTCCCTTTTATTTAGAACAACTCTCTATTACTACCATTTTTGCACTCCTTTGAATAGATAATGATCTATTTATCATGGGACATAGTCTCAATGATATTGTTTAATACCCAATTTACTTATGGACATTCTTTCTCTAGTCATGGATAGACTGAGGGATTGAGCCTTCTTTTCACTATCTTCCAGCTTTTCCTCTTCTCATGGAGATAGGTTCATTAAGTTCTAGAGCTCTCAGCCTTAATTCTCTTTCTAAGATTTTTCCGTTAAGGCCAAGGGACCCTCTGACAACCTAAATCGCCTCTTTCATGTTTTTGATCCATCTTTAATGTTTTTTTGAACTTAATTGGCATCACTTCCTCTTTTGATAGAAATAAGATAATCTATCACTTTTCTTTGATGAATCCATAACCAATTATAAGCAAAAAGGCCCAATAAGCCATTACAACTACTTTCTCATATTCCTCCATATGCAATAAACTCTTGTAGCAAATTTTATAATCCATTCAATTGTACATGTGTTTCAACCTTAGATGGCCACCTTGTTTGCCAAGTAGGTAGGTGGGTCTTGACCTTCTTTCTCTTGGGGATATGCTTCCTCATTCTTTGTGAAAGTAGATCTTCATTATAATGTGAAGGTATTGATGCAGAGGTTAGGAAAGTCCCTTGTTCCACATGCACTTGCCTTAGCCTTGTAGAGTATAGGGAATGGGTCTAAAGTTCTAGACCTCTGTCTTACCCACACCTTTGTATTCTTTTTAAACCATGTCACTGCATAAATGACCTCTCCTTTTCATTGTTATGCAAAGTGGGGCAGGGAGTTGAAACTTCCACTTTTCCTTGCATACATCTTTATTCTGCCTTATCTTAGCCAATTTTTTGTGTGATGTACAAAGCATTAGATCCCATATTTTTGTCTATGCCTCCATGTGGCATAAAGCTCACATACACTTCATACAGCAACCATCAATCATTTTGAACTTCTCTGAGGAAATGTAAAAGGAATTCAACTATGGTTTGGATGGAGACTTTAAAGCTATTAAACCTACAAAATTTGGACTCTTATGTGTTGAACCCAACCCACTATTTGAGGTGAAACTAGATCCATTTTGGATCTCACCTCCCAATTTAAAATTTTTTGAGTTTGCAAAATATTTAATATTGACATGTATTTCTCTAAGTTTTCTTAAACTTGGGCTCTATCATATCAAAGATATTTCCTAATGTGCTCAAACTTATCTCTCATAACAATATGTTTTTCATTTCTTAACCTGTGATTGAGTTAATTCACTACCATGAATCTTAATTAATCTTATAAAATAATCATTACCTCTATTTTCTATTTCATTTTGTATAAAACTAGGTTGTGTAATTTACTTGTAAAACATAATTTAAATGAAGATAATAGGGTTGAAGAAATTAAAAACATACATAATAATGACAGAGTTTACCTTAAAATCATAAATGGGAAAAAGGAAAAATATTTACCTTTGTTGGTTCTTCATTGATTGACATAGGCATGAAATGACACACACTCTTACTAAATGTTCTTACTCTCCTTCATCATTATTAGAGCTATAACTCCAATTTTCTAGGAAATTGTTCGTTCCACTTGGGACAAGCTTGTATTATGCTTTTGATCTTCTTAGTTTTTGGAGTATTCTTATGTTGTTTTTGTAATACCCCCACCTGTTTTGAAAATGTAAATATATGTACTTTTGTTATTAGAATATTGATCCAGATATGTTTTACGCTTAGGTTGGTGAACCAAATGTTTTATTATGTGGCTTGTGTTCCCATGTAGTTATTTTTAGTCATGCTTTTGGGCTCATCGTGCCTGACATTGTAAATTGTACATATCATGATATTAATAAAATAACGTTGGTTGTAGAACCCACTCCACATAAAGAGTATGGGGACGTAACTCCATGGAAAAAGGCAACGATTGGGTATTTTTGGTGAAAAGTGCACTTGGGGCCCACATGGGTTCTAGAGGGTGCCACATGGAAAGTTAGGGACATGCATGTATAAGGAATTGAAGTTTTTTTTGATCGAGAGGATTATTCAATTAGATAACCATTCTGTTGGTTATTGATTAGTCATTGAGTCTTGGGGTGGACTCTGAGACTGACTGAGGTGTGGTTACTCAGTTAACCGTACTGCTAGGACGCATCCTGTTTATGATGTAAGTCCCTATGCTAACTTTGGGAGCCTGGTGCTTTGAGGTTTTGTTGAAAATATTTATGGCTAGGTGACCATGGAGTCTAGGTTGGGGAACTCAATTTGGAGATAGTCAGTGAGCCCTGGTGGGGCTCTAGCACTGGATGTGGGGTGATTTCAGTTTGGCCATTGGTACTTGGACACCTAGAAAACAACAAAGTTCTTGGATTTGTGGGCTAAGATCGTCTTGGACTACTGTAAGTTGCCCTGGAAGATGGACACCACTGAGAGACTCGGGCTACACCACTTGGGTTCTGGTCAAGGGGATGTGAGGTTGTGGTTAAAGACTGGGATTTTTGTGGTTGGCGCCTCAACTAGGATTTCATTTTGGTTTTATGATTGTTGTCTATGGAGTCGTTGTCCCAACTTGTGGGTGACCGATGGTTGATCTTATGAACCACTAGGTCCATGGTTGGGAGGAACGTGGAGAGCCCATGACTAACTAGTTTTTCATTATCACATGAGTTTATAAATTCTTATGTGCAACTGTATATTCATATGCCATGGTTAATTATTGTTTTCTTAAATTAAAACATTATTTTGGTTAGTTGCACTACTGTGTATTTATTACCGCTGAGAATTTATGTCTTACACTTTATTTGTGAAAATCATTCCATTTATGATATGTAGTATTGCATACATTTTTAACTATATTTCCAAGACAAGCAAAATTATGATCATTTTGAGTTATGTGCTTCTGCAATTAATTTTTTTATTTACAGCTAAGCAGTGTCAGTTGAGTGGTTTTGCCCCATTGGAAATCGGGGACACTATAAATTAGTATCAGAGCCCGATTTCAACACTGGACTTGCATTGGACCAATTTAAGGCAAACTGAAAAAATTACAGGTTTATTGCTAATTGTTTGACAAAAACCATATGTCAAGATTAGTAAAACTTTACCCTGGAATCATATTATTGACATCAAGTAAGACACAATGCGAGTTAATAAATTTAATTGCAAGGCAATTTATGTGCGAGACATTACCACCATTAAAAAATGGTTTAATTTTTGTTTTAAATGTTATATATATAATGGGCATAAATATGTTTTAATAGGAAGAAGAAATTTTGAATTAGAACATACGTACGTTCTATATATATTATGCTTCTAACATAAATATATTATATGAGGTTGAAATTTTATCCCGTCACATGGGAGTATAAAATATTTTGTGTAAAACGTTATATGTATATACAATTAGTATACGTCTGCATGAAGCTCGTTATATATATATATATATATATGCACTTTCCCTGCCAACGTTTAACGTCCAAACAAATCCATAGGAAAACAACATCTTTAGGCGCCTTCTCGTAATTGCCAATGTTTGGCATAAACACATCTTGGGGCCCGTCGCTTGTTTTATGTGGAAGCTATAAAATGTGGCTTTATATTATAATGTCCTTGCATATGATGTATGGACGCAGAATAGTTGAGGTGGGCCCATGAGTGGGCCACCACTATTTTAAGTTACATATGTCATAATATAGTGGGAATGGCTGAGGACTAACTAGCTTTCATTTTATAAATTTAAACATATAAATGATCTAGATGGGTTATATTAGGTAAATGTAATATAAATTTATATATTATTAATTTATTATATTATATATATATATATATATATATAATATGTTTTATTTATTTTTCTTGTTGTTAAGTAGTTTAAGTTTTTTAGAGATTAATATTTAGTTTGAGAAATTGTGACTGAGGGGCATTTAACTCATTAAAATCACTTGGGATCGCATTTGATTTGGGTCACATTAGCTCTTAACATTGCTAGATTTTTGCCTACAAAGTTTTGAACCAGTGAGCTTTACATCACAGAGTGACTTAACATTACACCCCATCACTATCTATTCTACACCCTGTGGGCTATTGTATTTTAATTGTTTTAATATATATGTATAGTTAAATATTGCATATAATCAATTAATATATCTAATTTAATTTTATTTAATTAATATAATGATTAATATATAATATATATATATATATATAAAGCAATAAATAAAATTAAAAAAATTACCTACAAATTATTTGTATAGTTTTAAAATATCTCTCTCTCTCTCTTCTCTCTTCTTCTCTCTCCTACTCTCTCTCTCTCTTATATGATATATATATTATATATATATATGGACTTTTTGAAGGCTTTGGTCAGAAAATAAGATAGCATATTGGACATGTGGAAGGTGTAACACCCTCCTCCCACTCTTACCAAGCTTACCAGTCCACAGGGGGTAAATATGTGATGAAGAGTTAGTATGATATGATTCAACCTCATAAGCACAGTTAAGGCAGTGGAATCGACGAACTGAAACCAAACTGACCTTACTCAGGAGCTACAGGACCCCTAGGAGCTAACCAACCACTCCAGGTGCCCAAACCCCGAGTCAACTTTCTTTTTCACTGATCTGGACTCCTAGACGTTGGCATAACACTGCATGAATTTGACTATAACCCTCCAATTGCATGCATACGCCTGCAAGGGAGCGACTGCAGTCTTTTTTACCCAGTTCTGTGCCAGCGATCGTGTGATCTAACCCACTTTTTCAGGGCTAGCCTCCATATCTATGCCCAAAATTTGATGAGACTTTCCAGAACAATGATTTACACCAGGACAAAGCCATCAATACAAAACTTAGACAAGAGCTTGACCTAGCAAGGTCTAACCATGATAGTCATTCTTTCAAACACATGGCAAACATGAAATCTACAGGTCATGAATGCATATCTAAACATAGAGATCTAAAACTTAGCTAAGAATCATTAAGAGGGTCTAATGCCCTCTCATAATAACTGCAATAATGTTTGTTAGTCTATGCATTCATCAACCATTCATATATTCATCAAACATGTTAAGAACTATAGACAATAGAAATCATATAATCAACATATCAACCAACAATAACCAACATATAAACCATGACAAATCAACCATAATATCACCATCATAATCAATACATATGCTCATAGACCTCAATAGAAAACACCTCTTATTAACATATGAAAATGAAAGCCAAGTCAGGAACTTTGACATACCAGTCGACCATAGATTGGGGTAGACCAAATCTATATTTTAGCTAATCACTCTCATGTCATATTCCAAGCATGAATGTGGGATCTCATGGAATAAACCAACCAAAACAGAACCAAGGCTTCTAGAAACCAAACCACCTCAACCTTCAACCAGTGATTCCACCTCACGGCCAGACATCACTAATTATCACCAGATTAGTCTCTACCCAAGTTGTCTAGGGATCTAGAGTATTTGTTCCAACTCGTCTTCCAGGACTATAATTCAACCCATAGTTGTTGTCGAGCTCCATAGCATTTGTCCAACCAAGGCTTCCAAGAATAATAACTCAACCCACTAAGGGCTCTAGAGCATTTATCCAACCAAGGCTCTAGGAACTAATAACTCAACCCACAGCCATAAGGAACATGAACACCAAAAAAAAAAAACCCACAACACCATAGCTATCCAAGAAATGGTAAGGCTAGGAAAAACCATTGTCAATTAAGGCAATCCTCCATGTTAACGATGGATCATCACCAAACAACTGCATGCATACACCATGTATGCCAAAACTAGCAAGGAAATCATACATGCTACTCGATATGTGCAAAGCAAACCCATTGTAGTTGTTGATCCCATTGTTCCCTTGCACTTTCTCATTTTTCCTTTGCCTTCTTACTCCAAATCCATAGTGTGCCCAAAATCCTCTAAGAGTGCTCCAAGAAAACTCTAAGTTTTCAAGAGTATGAGAGAGAGAATAAAGAGAGAGCTCCAAACTAAAACTAACAAAATCCATGAAGTGATCCTCATAAGCCTTTTTATCATTGAGGCCTCCAATTTCTTCATTTTCCCCTATTTTCCCTTCAATTTCCCTCTCATGCAAACTTGTGACCTTTCACCTTCCTTTTCTCCTATTTTCGTTTATTTTCATAAATAAATTCCAATTAATGTCTTTTTGTCTTTATAATTTCCTTTGCCAATTTCCATAGTCATAAATAAATCGAAGTGAACACCCACTAGGATTTTTTTCCCACCATTCAGCTTGGAATACGTGTCCCATGACCTTGGTCTTTTTTTTTACATGAATTTTAATCGGGGTTGTTACAAAACCCTCCCCCTTGGGGGAAGACCGTCCTCGGTGTTCAGTGACACCTATAAACCAACAAACCGCTAAAAATAAAACATAGTGCCTATGGAGCTTTATAGCACAACTCGTTGCAGTATTTACAATAACCGCTATTGAAAACATGACAATCATACCATATACTGGAGCTTTATAACACAAATCATTATGTTATTCACAATAACAACCACATATGCTTCGACCAAAAAATAACCATATTGTCTATAGAGCTTTTTAAACCAACTCGATACAGTAATAATATACACATATATACATATGCACATTTTCTCAACCAACAAATAAAAGGATATGATGCTTGCATCAACAACAAGGGAATCCACAGGCTCACACCTCCACCCTCAAAAGTAATACCAAGGTTTGCCTCCTTCCTAGGAAGTCCAAAATCCACTGTCAAAGTTAAACCTGCATCCAATGTCCATTGCTACAATCCTACGCCACTTTTCCTCTCATTGAACAATTACTGACTCATTGTTCCAACGCATACTCCAATTGTGCTTTTGATTCCATCTGGGAATGCTAATGACCAAAATCAATGTATTCCTCAACCTTCCTTTCTTTGCTACATAGTCCCTCGGGCAATCTAGTCACCCCTTCCATGCAGTCACACACCTTCCAGGTTCCGCGAGCATCCCCTTCCCTGATACGCAATCCCTCAAGCGACCCCTCCCTTGGCAAGGTCTCATCACATCGGAAGGTCCCAAAACCAAGCCATATCCCTGCCTCAAAACCATCATACCAGTCATAGCATGCTCATGGAAATCAATGGACACTATTGGGTACCAATGTCCCACAATAGCCTTGCTCCTGAAGTGCTTTACTAACATACTTTTGCATGTTCCAATTCATTTTATTGTTGCTTCTAATTCTTGCAGTTAGTTCCAACCACCCTACCCAAGCATTTCCCATGCTTTCCTATACCAAACACATAATTTCCATTAGACTCAAAACGAATTGAAATAGATTCAAATAATACCTCATGGGTGGTATGTCAATAAGGTACACTTGAAAATCTGTTTACTTCCTATCACAACAAGTCAAATTAGTTGTTTGATCAAATCATCATGTATAAACATATCGCATCCAGTTAGCTCAAAACACAACCATCATAAATCAAATCATAGATTACATGTAATCATCATAAATCAGAGTCATAGATCACATGCATAATTAAAACTGGAATAAAACATTGATATTTATCCTTTAACTAATCCTTTGCTTCAACCTTTGTTCTTGTCATTTATGTGCATACATCAAATCGATTTCCACACATAACAAGCACCTAGTGCTTCTCTTCTCTTCAATCACATACACATACACAATGTACATCACAACACATACATCCACACACGACGTACAATGTCTCACAATACATACACCTACATCCAGTATACATCACGACACATACACCTATACCCAGTGTACAACACAACACAATATATACACCTACACCTGATGTACAACACAATACAATACAATACATACACCTACACCCGGTGTACAACAAAATACATACACCTACATCTCGCATACAACACAATTGAAATACACCTATACCCGGTCTAAAACACCACACAATACGTATACATACATAGAGTACAACACAAGGAATATACATGTCATGATACAACGATTACATAGCACACATAACACAATACCTCATGTACACAACACAACACATACGACATGTACACAATACCACATGTACAACAACACCACGTGTACCAAATGTACACAACACCACCTACACAACGTGTACACAACACCACCTACACAATGTGTACAAAACAGCACCTACACAAAATGTACATAGCACCACATGTACACATCACCACCTGCACAACATGTACACAACACCACATGCACGCAACACCACATGTACCACAGGTACATAGCACCACATGCACACAACACCACATATACAACATGCACACTACACCATATATACACAACACCACATAGACAACATGCACACAACATCATGTGTACACATTATCGCATATACAACATGCACACAACACTATATGTACGCAATACCACATATGAAACAGGAAAACAACACCATATGTACACAACATAGCATATGAAACATGCATATAACACCATATATACAACATGTACTGCATATACAACATGTACAACATATATACAATGGTAGTATCGTACATCTAGAGACCACACTGACTCTACCAAGCAACAGTGTCTCTAGTGCCTTTCCACTATCCATGCTTGTCCCCGCATGCCACATATCACATTGCTTTCATTTAGTTGATGTATTCCTCAACATTACTCTCCATAGCATAAACATAGACATAGTATAATCACATAATATCAATTCATATTGACATGATATTGACCTCATAGATCTGTCAGACTACTCTTCCACTTGATTCCTCATAGTCAGGAACCTCTTCTTTCCATTCACCTACATAAGCAATCATTCCTCCACAAGCATGATCACTGATGATCCTGTCAAACAATGACACACACACACACACACACACATAAACATTAGCATAAAACAATCATGATCCCTAACAACCCTGTCAAACAATGGCATACATACGTATAAGTATACATATATAGATGTCAACATAATCATGAGCACAACATAATTACCAGATATCATAAGGGAAAGGTTAATACAACCCCCTTTATCTATGCATGGCATGAACAACATTGAGAACAATAGTTCCCAGCATAGCCAAGGCATCTGACACCTCAAATCCATTTACTTTTCCTTTCTTGATACCTTTCTCATGATTGTCCTTCCATTGTCCATTTACCCTAATGGACCCAACCAATCCAATCAGTTTTCATACTCTTTCCTTCAACTACCCTTTACTCATGCATCATGATTCATCCGAGTCCTACATTACATATTGGGTTTCATTATGCTCTTCCCAAACTCCATTAACTTTCCTTCTTCCCCAACCAATTCCCAAGACCCTCAAATCATAAAAGGCAAGAACAAGAAACAAACAAGAATAAAACGATGAAATACCAATAGCAATATGAAACCACAAACAAAGTGGCATGGCCATGCACCAGACCTAAACAAAATTTCAAATTAAACACAACCAAATCACAAACCATCGAAAGCACAAAACTAGCAACAATCACCCTGACTCCACCCCATGGGTTCCCAATACTTCTAAGTGAAATCTCAACCTTAGCCTTCTTCAAGATTTCACGATAGTCTCTTTTTCCATGCAATCCCCTGCATCATACTTCCATAAACACATAATTCCAGTATATAAATAAACATTAAAATATATCAGTTACCTTACCTTGTTGTACCGAGCACACTACCTTGTAATTGAACACGTACATATATCATCTCTCAAGGGACAACAATTCCTTGACGAATCCATCCATAACTAAAAAACAGCTATCATACTTGTCAAATACATGTTCATAATATAAAACATATCCACATAATGCCAAACAAAATCAAGTTTAAGAATATTTCTTGTATTCATGCAAAACACTCATTCATTTGGAATTGTGGCTGCCAAACATAGCTAGAGGAATTCTCACCCAATTCCTTTCTTTTACCTTTTACCTTGTTGTAATCAATTCTTACTATGTACTGTCACATCACCTAATTGTTAGTTATATAAACAAATCAATTATTACCTTTCCATGCCAATACCAAGCATGTTTCCCTACAACTGTTCACACATGTTAGTCACATGTTCCAAAGATCAAGGCATCATGTCTATTAATTTTAAATCAACCTCTACCAAGACTAACAACAATGTCATAGTCAAGAGATAACTCACATTCATTATTTGTAATACTACTCAAGTACTTATCAACTGTCTTAGCGCATATTGTGTAGGTATAACCATCTTAAAACTGTTGTAAAATGTAACTAGGTTCAATCTTCATAATGACATGTAATTATGATATTTGTAAATGATGAAATGAAGATAAAAAAATTATTTTTGTAAATCTTTCTTCATGGGTTTCATGAGCAAGAGATTTTATTTATTAGTGGCTCCCATTGAGATCCTTAGGATTTATCATTAGATTCAAAGAGTCAATGTCATGTATGAAGAGCTCTTCTTGAGCATATCTCAAATAAATAGAATTCTATGTCGCCCTCCAACGACAAGGACACAATCCTCTCTTCATGTCAACTTCTAAATAAGGTGACAAACTCATGTCGGCTCAAATTAAGGAGACCCACCCACTCGAATGCTCAAGTCAGCTTAAGTATATGGACGAATCACTATATATAGGAGGCTAGGCTCCTCACATTACCACAGTACAAAAATCTCATACCTCTGAAATTTTCGGTGGTCTGATCCGGATTTAAACAGGAACGCAATAAAATACAGAGATAACCATATACACAAAGATGCAACGGAAATAATGCTTCATTTCATTAATGGAAAATACCGAAATATGCTTAC
>APFE031076980.1:0-27455 GCA_000404065.3 Pinus taeda | reverse complement strand
TTGGCATACGATCTCTGTTTGACGCGTATGATAGCTCGTTAGAAAGATCTATCCAAGAACTACCATTGTTGGAACGGGCAACATCGGTCCATTCCATGGACCCATGTTGCCCCCGGATTCCCCAAAAAACGTCATTTAGGGCCTTAAAACGGCTCCGGAAGTTCAGGACCCAAAAAAACTGCTATAAATAGTAAGTTTTGCTACAATTAAGGAAACTGAAAATGCTGAGAAAGACAATGGTGGGGGTCCAAATGGGATAGGTGGGTGGCCACCAACATCCACCTGGATCAATAAGATAGTAAGAGAGTTTCATATCTCCAAAGAAAAGTTTGTATGTATTTCAGACAGTATGGGTGACAAAATTTTGAAGGAAATCAGATCCCTCTAGAATCTTATATCATAGTGGCATCAAGTCTAAGGTGGCAGCAAGACTAAATCTCATATCACACTGGCAATAATCCCAATGAATAAGTTTGGATCTATGAGGTGGATATATTCACAATGAATATAATCAAAATATAGATGTTGCTCTACAATAATTATGTCTCTATGTTATATCAGGTGCAACTAAGGCATCATTGATGACATAAGAGTTCGTTGTTGGTAATACTATTTTGATAAGGCATTATCTTTGTGATAAGGGTTCATGAAGGAAATAGAGTTGTCAAGGCAGTAATGAAGATCTCAGTATCAAGATAATGATGAAGATCTTGGTGGAAGAGGATTCAAGAAGAGGATTGTCAAGAGAACATGTGTCTTGGTCTTGGAGTGGCTACTAGGTCAAGGGTCTTGGTCTTGGTATTCATCAATTTGAATCTAATCTATAAGAAGAATCTGTGTGGGTTTTCCTCTCAAAGAGTGAGAGGATTTGGCCTTGGCTCATAGCCTACATGTTGTGTCTCTTGTGTATTTATATTTATGCATTGATTATTGTTGGATGAAGAAGAACACTAATAATCTAACATGAATAATATGCTAACAGAAGCAAGTAAAAAGCATTTACAAGCAATCCCTAATACAAGAGAAATCACTTAATGCCAATGCCCTAGATTTCTCAACATGGGATCAGAGCTAAAGTGTCAAAGTCAAGGAAGGGAATCTTATCAAGGGACACTCAAGGATCGAGTCTTTTTGAAAGGAATCAAAGCAAGTCAAAGGGTATCAAAGCGAAAGTTTAAGATCTACATTGAAGAATCAAACCTTATATTGAAGAAGCAGTCGACACCAACAAAAGTTTTGGATCCTCTAAGTCATCATGATAAGACCACAAAGATCCTCGTCAATATGAAAAGATCGACAAAGCAAGGAAACCCAAGTATAGACACCCCAGAGAATCATTTATAGGACTAATATCACATCATATTAGAGAAAGTCAAAACCCTAGAAGCATTTATCATCTACACTCATTCACCACTGAAGAAGTCAAAGCATCTTGAAGGCTAGAAGGCATTGTCATCCTCTTCAAAAGGCTATAAGGAAAGTTCTTTCTCATTGCAACAAGGATCCCCTCCTTATCCTTGAATAAGATCATTCAAGGAAGAATCAAAACATCCTCATCAACCACCATCAACAAAAGGAAGCTAGATCTAAAGGCGTTGAAGGAGAAATCTCCTTTATTGAAGAAGGGCTTTTCATTTGGAAGAAGATCATCCAAAAGGAGCACTAATACATCTTCTTCAACCACCATCAAATTGATCAAGCTAAATATTTCATATTCACTTGCCAAGTAAGTATCCTTCATTCTATAATCACATTTGGTAAAATGACTTCATTTTGCAAGGAGATCTATAAATTGGTTGGGTCATTGAACACATAAATGAAAAAGGGTCTCCTCTGAATACATGGAAATGGATTCTTATGAAATGTCCCCTCATAAAGAAATATTGGAGACATCAAAGAGATGTATATGATAAGTTTGTAAGACTATTCTCTGAAGATGGGATAAAGAAATTCATATCACTTAGACCTGACCTACATAAAATTGAAGGTATGAAAAAATGCAGGGATGTATTCATAAGATCTCAACTTCAAGATCTGGGAGAGATGGTAAGGAGATAATCATCAATGCACTAACTAATGAACAAGGTAACTTTTTCTATGAGGATAAGAAGGATATCCCATCCAACAACTTGTGGTTTCTATGCAAGATAGAAGAATACAAGTTGAGGGAAAAAGTGGTGAAGGATCAAATGAAAGGATTCAAACATTTTGTCAAAAGGAGAACATAGCTAATATTAAATATTATGTACATTAAAATAAATATTGTCCTTAACTTAAGAAGGGCAATAAAAATAAGAATAAATAAGAATTCCATTTCATCAAAGAAGTGGAGGAAGCTGAAAGAAGGAAGTCCAAGGAAGAGGAAAAGCATTAGAAGCAAGAGCTATTGACGTCACCATAAGAAACATGAAGGATTTCATATATTCAACTTTGAAGGATATAGTTCTTGGTAACCTCATCGAAATATCGAAGGAAGAAGTCATCCAAGACAAGTCTCATCATATATAAGTCAAAAGGGAAACATCTACTAAATAAGGATATGCAAGATCCTCAAGATTCTCTAATGGAATCCCCATTGGAGGATTCACTGATCTAGAGTGGAAGCAAGTGTTTCATTAGGAACTCCAACTTGTGGAATTCATGGGATGATGGTATGGTGACATAAGAGATGAAGCAAATCAAGGGGTTGAAGATATTTTCAATCAAGGAAGCTGCTGAAAGAAGCCTAGATAACCTAAAGGTAAATGAGGTATATATGCTTGCATTAATTACTATAAAGTCATGTTGCATGGTTGCAGGTAACACAAATCATGAATCTATCTTGAGAAACATGATCAAAAGAAAGGAATATCCTCCTATAAAAGAATGCCGAAAGGCATGGGTCACACTAGATGAAATCAACATAATATGTCCTCATATAGAGTATGAGGCGAATGACTACAATTTAGGAACTCTGAATGGAATATCTTGGGAACATCATGTGTGAATAAATGAAGGAAGAGATCATAAGACTATGAAACCATGGAAGAAGGCATTCAACATCCAAGACCAAGAATATTTGACTAGGAAATCTCCTGGAAAGATATGAAGACTCTGATGGAAGTCTAAAAAATATGGAGAACATTGAAAATGGATATCTTTGGGAGATGTACAACATGTATTCAGGATGATGATACCCACAAGAATATGTCACGATGAAATATCATCACAAAGTTAATTTTGATTTAAGTGTTCATTTCTACTTTTTGAACAAGTATCTAAATGGGCTCATGCAGGGCTACCGAAGGAAAGAACTATGAATGTCTTCCATAAAGAACCATATAGAAGGATGTAAGATACTTCCAAAAAATATGGCGTGAAGAAAGCAACATGACATGAAGCAAATCCAAATGAAGACTAATGGATCAATTTCTGATGAAAGGAATAATGACATGATTGACCCATGGATGAAATTGATGGATGGTCAGTGCCCTATGAAGAAGCCATGAAAGATGAATACTCCTTGACAAATAAATTCATGACATTGAAGGAAGGAGATCTTCAAGAAATTGATTAAGGAGCTATTGCAGGTCCCTAATTAAGAGGGAGCCTGAAAACAAGTTTCTTATTTGGAATAAAATTGGAAATTCCTAAGCCAAGAGGGAGCTTAGGTACATTCCTTATGTAGGAATGATTACATTCCATTTTTGAAATTGATATGTCCTCCCTAATTGGGAGGGTTAGATAGACACATCATTATGTTCTTCATCTGGGAAGACAGAATGGTGGATTGGGTAATCATGTAGCATCCAATGCTCTTTGAGGATGAGATAGGGCATCAAAGATAAGAGTAGTCATAGTGGACCGATATTCTTTGAGGAATATCTACCCAAGATAAGAATAGTCAAAAGAAGGTCATACTCTATGAACACCTGGGTGGAGTATGTACCTGGAGATAAAATGATTATAGTGTCTATGAATCATTGGTATCGCCAACATTGTGCTCTTATCATGTGGATAGAGTTGTTATTCAAGGCCTTGCTATGTGACAATTCTAGTTGATATGATGTTAGACAGATGGGTTATCAATCTGAATCTTCTTATGAGAAATTATTCAGATTGAGAATGACCAAGTACCATTATGAATACCTCCCTAGTTAAGAGGGAGTGTTGTAAAATGTAACTAGGTTCGGCCTTCATAATGACATGTAATTATGATCTTCGTAAATGATAAAATGAAGAGAATAAAATTATTTTTGTAAATCTTGCTTCATGGGTTTCATGAGCAAGATATTTTATTTATTAGTGGCTCCCATTTATAGCCTTAGTATTTATCATTAGATTCAAAGATTCAATGTCATGTATGAAGAGTTGTTCTTGAGCATATGTCAAATAAATAGAAGTCTATGTAGCCCTCCAACGACAAGCACATAGTACTCTCTTCATGTCGGCTTCTAAATAAGGTGACAAATTCATGTAGGTTCACATTAAGTAGGCCCACCCATTCGGATGCTTAGGTCAACTTAAGTATATGGATGAATCACTATATATAGGAGGCTAGGTTCTTCACATTACCACAATAGAAACTTCACATACCTCTGAAATTTTCGATGGATAAGATAGTAAGAAAGTTTCAGATCTCCATAGAAAAGTCTCTTTGTATTTCAAAGAATATGGGTGACAAAATGTTGAATGGAATTGGATCCCTCTAGAAGATTAGATCATAGTGGCATCAAGTCTAAGGTGGCAGCTAGAAAAAATCTCAAATCACAATGATAGTAATCTCAGCGAAGAAGTTCGGATCTATGAAGTGGATATATTCACAATGAATATAATCAAAGTATAGATGCTTCTCTACAATACTTTTGTATCAGTATTATATCAAGTGCAAGTAAGGCATCATTCATGACATAACAGTTCGTTGTTGGTAATTCTATGGTCATAGTATTATCTCTGTGATAAGGGATCATGAAGGAAACAAAGTTGTCAAGGTAGTAATGAAGATCTCAGTATCAAGGAAATGATGAAGATCTCGGTGGAAGAGGAGTCAAGAAGAGGATTGTCAAGAGAATGTGTGTCCTGGTCTTGGAGTGGCTACTAGGTCAAGGGTCTTGGTCTTGGTATTAATCAATTGGAATATCTATAAGAAGAATTTGTGTTGGTTTTCCTCTCAAGAGTGAGAGGTTTTGGCCCTGGCTCATAGCCTACATGTTGTGTCTCTTGTGTATTTATGTTTATGCATTGGTTACTCTTAATAATATAACATGAAGAGGATCCTAATATAAACAAGTAGAAATAATTCACAAGAAGTCACTAATAGAAGATAAATCACTTAATGCCAATGCCCTAGATTTCTCAATGGAAAGAAGATAATTCCTTCATGCAATCTTATATACACATACTCATATCGTGTGATTAATAAAAAATTCAAAAAACCTGTAAGCATACCATGTTAGATAAACCAAATATATGACATAATCGAACTTATACCTCATTGTAGCTCAGGGGAGGCTATCACATCTACACAATTTAGTCCATATTAGCATGACACAATATCACAAGTATATCAACTCATACCTGAATATCATAATCATAACCATCTGCACATGCTAATCTAGATTAGCATGATACATATAACATCAATATCTAAATGCAATTACCATAATCATCATTTGTACAACCACAATTCATATAACAACAAATCAACTACCATGCATGACTAGCAGGCACACGTGGACATGACCTCACTAATCAACTAGCATATATCATGCATGCAAACACAACAACAATAGAATGACAAGTATATACATAACCATAATGCATATAACAATCATTAACCAACATATTTGCTTGCCTAGCATACAAACCTGAATGACGATCTTCTCTTACCTCGAAGTCCAGTGTTGCAACCTCGCTTTGATGATCTGCATCTCCTGCTCTATCTCATGTAAGATATCAACATCATGATGACACAAACTGTAACAATGAATATCACAATGCACACATAACAATCACATAGAAAACTAACATGCATGCATGAAAAACAAAATCTACCCATCCATTCCAGGTGTTAAACCTATGATTTCTGATACCACTTTGTAACACCCTCATCCCACACTTACCCAAGTTTATCGGTCCACTGGGGTAAATATGTGATAAAGAGTTACTATGTATGGGTATACCAATCTGTAACACATCCTCCCACATTTACCCAAGCTTATCACAAAGGTATAATGCTAGACTTGTGGTGAAGAGGTTTGCACAAAAGAAAGGTATAGTCTTTGAAGAAATTTTTTCTCTTTTTAAAATGAATTCAATAATAACTATTTTAAGTCTAGTGGTAGTGGAAGATTTTCATCTTGAATAGTTAGATGTAAATACAAGCTTTCGCCATGGGGGTTTGAAGGAAGAAATATATATGAAACAACCATAAGGATATGAGGGAAGGAGAAATTAGTGTGAAAAATGAAGAAGATATTGTATGGCTTAAAACAGGCTCCAAGGCAATGGTATCTAAAATTTGATAGGTTTATGCCTGAACAAGGTTATACTAGATGCCATTTTGATAATTTTGTTTATCTTAAAAGCCAAAATGATGGCAGCGATATTATATTGTTATTATATGTAGATAATATGCTTGTTGCAGGGTCTAACATGCATGAAATAAATATTCTGAAAGGAAAATTGGAAAATTCATTTGCAAAGAAGGATTTGGGTGCTGCAAAACAAAGCCTTGGTATGAGAATAACTAGAGATAGGAAAAATCACAAATTAACATTGTTTAAAAGTGAGTACGTAGAAAAGGTGTTGGAAAGATTTAATATGCAGAATACAAAACCAGTTAGTACACCTTGGGCTAGCCATTTCAAACTAAGTAAGGAGATGTGTCCCATGACTCGGGAAGAAATGGATTATATGTGTAAATTTAATGCATCAACAGTTGGAAACTTAATGTATGCAATGGTCTGCAAAAGGCCTGATATTGCACATGTAGTGGGAGTTGTAAGAAGGTATATGAAAAATCTAGGAAAAGAGCATCGGATAGCAATGAAATGGATTCTCGGGTATTTGAGAGGTGCCACAAATCAAGCATTATGCTTTGGGGTTTCAAACATTGGTCTAGAGGGATATGTTGATGCAAATATAGTAGGTGATAGAGATAATAGGAGGAGCACCATAGGGTATGTATTAACTGTAGGTGGAACAACTATCAGTTGGGTTTCAAAAATGCAAAGTGTTTGCACTTTCAACAACAGAAGTAGAGTATGTTGCTGCTACCGAGGCTAGTAAAGATATCATTTGGTTATAAAGTTTTATGGATTAATTGGGAAAGAAGCAGGAGATGAGAAGGTTATATAGTGACATACAGAGTGTCATTCATCTTGAAAGTACTTATAATTTCATTCCAAGACTAAACATATACAAATCAAGTACCATTTCAGATGGTCAGTGTAGGAAGATGAATAGTTGAAGCTGGAAAATATACACACTAGCCAAAATCCTGCAGATATGTTAATAAAATTTGTAACCGGGGAGAAACTAAGATTCTACTTAGTTTCAATTGGTCTTCAAGTATGATGGTGAAGATGATAAACAACCAGGTCCAAGTGGAATCATTGTCCAGCAAGTGAATCAACAATTGAGTTTATACAATCAGTCTCCAAGACTTAGGATATTGTTGGGTGTGGAGCCTGATTATCTTCCTGATTGTTCATAGGTTTTTTGTTTCAACCAGATGTATACCCTATGGATAATGTACACCCCTCCACGCAGGGGGTTCGGGGGGAACCATCCCCCCAAATGAGGGGTCCAGGGGCGGCACCCCTGAAAATAAAAATTGATGAAAAGTTTCCTTGTAAAATATTGTAATTTCATAGGCAATCTTGGTTGTTGATTTGGTAGATGATATGATGGTAGAGGTTATGTTAATTTAGGGATTTTTTCCATAGAAGGAAAGCCTTTGTCTATATGAGGGAATGGTATTTCGGTTGTGTATAATTATTCTAAGAGAGAAAGAGAGAGGAAATTGTTTGTGAGATCAAAGAGGAAATTACAATGGATTTACTCTAGGTTGTATCTCTTCATTTTGCTGGATAATATAAAATGAAGGACTGATTATTTCTTCATGAACATAGCCCAAATTGGGTGAGCCATGAATATTTGTGTGTCTCTCTTGTTTTATACATTTCTATATTTTTGTTTCCACAATATTGTATGTGTTTCATTGCTCCGTTAATTATTTTCTAACATATACCACAAGAGAAATTGATTATGTACACTCGCTTGAGTTGCTACTAGTCATTGATATATTTTACGTATCTCATTTTTGTTTGATTATCTCTAATGGTTTGAAAATAGATCAATTATTCCTTTTCTTAAGAACCTTGGTTATTTTATTAGTAACACCACGAATTTATGGATACGTGCTTTCCTGCTAGGAGGCGGTTGTGAGTTTATTGAGTTTTGAAGGAGGGTTATTTCCTCTATTTTCCCTCTTGATAAATTTAGAGATGTTTTTAATTTTTTAGCCAATTTCCTTTAATGCCTTGGTAAGGTGGTTCAATTCCTCTTCTAAGTGTTCATTATCAGATATCCTTACAACTCTTAAGGCCAAGGTATTCAAGACCCTAATTTTCTTTGCAGCGTGGTGGTGAGAGTCTACATGGAGGTAGCTATCAACATGTGTCTTATTTTTTAATACTTGATGTCCTAAACTCTCATCCTCATTTCTTGTAATTATTACATCAAATAAGCGAATATTATTATTTTCCTTGAGTTCCATCGTGAGGTTGATGCCCTTTGGTATTCTATTAAGGTGTTCAAGGAATTTATTGAGTTCCTCTTTCCCGTGTTGCCATTTAAAGTTCATTTCATCGACATACTTTTTGCATTGATTCAACTTCAAGGGGTATCAGTCAATTTATTTATATTCAAACTTTTCCATATAGAGGCTGGCTACAATAGGTGATAGGGGGGATACCATTGCAATATCGGTGACCTATTTATAATATTCTCCCTAGAAGCTAAAAAATGTCGATCGAAGAGAAAATTCATCAAGCTTAGTTTTTTTAGTGTCAGTAACCTCATAGACAACCTTGATTGTATCTTCTAGGGGAATCTTGGTGAATAAAAGAACTACATCGAAAATGATGAGAAAGTATTCATATTTCACTTTTTCATTCTTAATAAGCTTAACAAAGTTGACTCCCTTTCCTAAAATGACAAGTTTCTCTCCTCAACAAATGGATGAAAGAAAAAAAAGGGACTATATTTCAATTGTAACAAAATATATAGTAAACGACATACATGCAGTGATAAGAAATTATTCTACGTAGTCTATGAAGATGAATACAATCAAGAAGTGGAAACTTCACAAGATCTAGAGCTAGAAGAAACTACTCCAACAATATATTGTCATGAATTGGTTGGCATCAATACTTCACAAACCCTCAAGATAGAAGGATATATTAAAAGGCAAAGGGTAACAATATTAATTAATTTAGGTAGTACCCATAACCTCATCAATTACAAATTGGAAAAACTTCTTAATTACTTTATATATCCAACACCATAATTTCAAGTGATGATTGCAGATGGAGGTACCATAAATTGTTCAAGGAAGTACAACAAATTTAAGTTGAATATGGGGGGAGTATTTATTGGTTAGTCCCATTATTGAAATCCAAATGTGTGGTGTTGATGTTGTATTAGGGGTTCAATGGTTACAATATTTGCAATAGTTTCCCTTAATTTTCAAGATATTTTCATAAGATTTTTCTCAAAAGGAAAGGAAATTGAGCTTAGAGGCATCCAAGGGAAACCCGGTAAAGTGATACGCTCTACTAGCATGATGAAATTGCTAAAAAAGGGACACGAAGGTGTAGTTGCATAATTTTGTTCATTAGATGTTGAAACATCTCTATCCTATGCTCCAGTGGATATTCAAAATGTTGTTAACAATTATGCTAAGATATTTGGAAAAATTCTTGAGGGTCTTCCACCTATCTGAGAACATGACCATGCTATTCATTTGCAACCTGGAAGTGTACCACCTAACATTAGGCCTTACATATATCCACATTCACAAAAGAGTGATATTGAGAATATGGTTCAAGAAATGTTAGAAGCAGACATCATTCAACCTAGCTAGAGTGATTTCTCTTCAATAATGGCGATGGTTATTAAAACGGATGGTTCATGGCATATGTGTCCAGACTAGAGACAACTCAACATAATGACAATCAAAGATAAGTTTCATTTTCGCGTCATTGATGAATTACATGGAACAATTTTCTTACTAAAATGGACCTTCGTTCTAGATATCAACAAATAAGAATGAGGCAAGAAGACATTCCCAAAACATCCTTAATAACACATGAAGTTCATTACGAGCTTTTAGTTATGTAATTTGGACTTACAAATGCACCTTCAACATTTCAAATCTTGATGAATTCTATTTTCAAACCCTTCCTGAGAAAATTTTTGCTAGTATTTTTTGATGACAAGCTAATTTACCACAAATCTTGGGAAGAGAATGTATGACAATATTGTAAGAGAAACAACTATATGTAAAGCTTTCCAAGTGTGTCTTTGGGGTTCAAGAAGTGGAATATTTGGGTCATTATTATATCATACAATGGTGTTAAGGTGGATCCTAACAAAATCAAAGCTCTGAGGGAATGGGCAATCCTAAATGCCTTGAAGAAATTTAGTGGATTCTTAGGATTGAAAGGATATTACTACAAATTTGTCAAGAATGATTGTAAAATAACAACACCTCTAACAAATGTTTTGAATAAGGAAGCATTTCCTTAGACCAAAAAAGGCAACCAAAGTGTTTGAAGAAATTAAAGAGGCTATGTACAACTCCCATCTTGGCAACACCTGACTTCAAAAAATATTTATCTTCAAATGTGATGCCCGGGGCCATAGAATTGGTGTAGTTTTTATGCAAGAAGGAAGACCCCTTTCCTTTTAAAGTGGAAAAATTAAAGGAAAGAACTTACTCAAACCCATATATGAACAAGACATGTTGGCCAAACTACATGCAATTAAGAAATGGTGTCCATTCCTAATAGGGAGACACTTAAAAGTAAAAACAAATCATGATAGTTTGAAGTACTTCTTGGAGAAAAGAATATCTTTAGAAGAGCAACAGAAATGGGTCACAAAGATGTTGGGTTGTGACTTTGAAATTATCTACAAATAGGGAAAACAAAATATTGTGGCTGATGCACCCTCAAGGAAAGAGCAAGATACAAATGGTTTACTATCTGTTATTTCATTCCACAGTATGACTAGGTGGAAGAAGAAAGGATAGAATGGTAAAAAGATGAGAATATATGCAAGATATTCAACAGGTACAGGAGGACACTGATGCAATAGGAAATTTACATGAAAAAATGAGTTGCTATGGTCTCAAGATCACTTATACTTATGAACTCAAATAGAAGGTCCTATTGGAATTACACACTTATCCTATAGGAGGAAAATGAAGGTTCTTGAAGACATACCATAGGATCAAGAAATAATTTTTTTGGGAAGGTATTAGCAAAAATTTGTTGTAGAATGTGTTGTATGCCAACAAAATAAAGGTGAGATTATCAAAACCCTAGGACTCCTTCAACTATTAACCATAACAAGACAACACTGGGAAGAAGTTTAAATGGATTTTATTACAAGTTTACCCAAATATGAAGGATAGAGTGTCATTATGGTAGTGGTAGATTGAGTGACAAAGTATGCCCACTTTTTCTATTTTTCTCATCCTCTTAAAGAAAGTACCATGGTAGAAGCATTCATGTAAATAATCCAAAAGCTACATGGAAAATCAAAGATTATTATAACTGATAGAGATCCAATATTCACTTGAAATTTTTGGACTAAAATATTTTCTTGTTTGGGTACTCAATTGGCTCACAACTCATCTTACCATCCTTAATATGAAGGGAAGCTTTCGATTGTAAATAAATGTTTAGAAGGATATCTACATTGCTTTTCATCTGATAAATAGACAAAATGAGCCAAACAGTTCCCCTTGGCAGAATGGTGGTACAACACATCCTTCCATACTTCATAAAAAATGTCACCATTTATGGCACTTTATGGATATCATTATCCATCCATCACATCACCCTTGAAAGGGACTATAAAGGCTCAAGTAGAAGAGGATCACATCCAACACCAACAAGAGGTTCTCAAACTATTGAAGGACAACTTGGTTATGGCACAAAATAGGATGAAACAACAAGAAAATCAACATCGCAGTGCAATGGAATTTTAAGTCGGGGATTACGTATTTGTGAGAATACAACCATATAAACAGATGTCCCTCAAGCAACAAAAGAAGGAAAATAAATTAGATTTGAGGTATTATGGCCCCTTCAAGGTGTTGCAGAGGATTGGAAGTATGGCGTACAAATAGGAGATGCCTCCATCTTCATGTGTACATCTAATCTTCCATGTTTCTTTCTTAAAGAAGGTCATCGATGATAAGATCCTAGTCCAAACTCTTCTACCAGAGATTAATGAAGAAGGTAAAATAATACTAGAACTAGAAACAATTTTTGAAACAAGGACTAAGCAGCTGGGAAATTGAACAATTACATAGTACCTCATCAAATGGAAGAACCTACCAGTCATAAGAAGTGGCATGGGAAGATGAGTGTTTCATGTAGAAACAACCATATATAGTCAAGTGTTGAGGACATCACTTCCTTGAAGGGGAGGGACATGTTAAGCCCCATATAAGCCCCTTGTTAACACAAAATTCCCTTATTGAACCCTAGATATTGAGTGATTACATTTCTATTGTTATATTTTTATGTACACTATAATAACACCTCATGGTACCATTTGATTATAATTGTATCATTTGTCTCCTATATATATACTAAGGATACCTGGCCTTAGGAGCATCAAACATTGACTTGTTCATTGTATTTATTGCATAAAGAGGTTCTCCTCAAAGTGGATTGTAACTATTGGTTTCTTATCATTTTTAAGGTGCAAGAATCATAACAATCTTCTTATTTTATTCTCTAAGAATGAATTTCATACTACTACTCATCATTATACTAACTGATCTCCTCTAACTCTTGATTATTCTTCAATGTTGGTTGGTTATGACAAATGCGCTCTTGCATTCTCATTTGTCTACTCATCCCCCCATGATCAATATACCATTTGTGTTAGCATCCTCCATACATCTACCAACACGGTAACCAACCAATGGGACCGCTCCCATCATACATCTTGCTTGATGGTCACCCCATATGGCAGTTTATTTCATGAAAGGGATACCCATGTTTGTGTTTGTACATTCAACCCCAATACTTTTTTATTAATTTTCCAAGTGTACCAAGTATTTTTTACAGGAAGAAAACCATTATCACATTCCTACACCTATGTATATTTTTGTTTCACCTCGTAGTAGCCCCAATCACCATCTGGTTGGATCATCTACACTAAGTCATATGTGGTTGCTTGGTATCCACTAATAGTCACCCTCTTCTTATCCTAGTTCCCTTGCAGTGATCCATAATTTCCTATATCCTTGTAGTCCCATCATCCTTAGTTACAATTCGATAAGTAAGTTACATCTAGTTGGTCACCTCACACCAAATTAATGTCTATCCAAATTAAGTTTTGGCTACCTCCACATGTTAAATTTCCATTATGAGGGAAGTCTCAAGTTCCCCCCATGTATATTTTGACCTTGTCTCTCATGATAATAAAAAATTATTCATTACAATTTGATATCTAGTTCCTCCTCAGTTGATTTCCAAAGTGACCTTTCCCCTTGGCAGTCACATCTCCATTTCCTATTGAATTCAAATAATTGGTTTTAGGACTATAGCAATCTATTGGTTCTCATTAGAGATTAGAGTTATGAATCGTGAATGGAATAGGGAGTGTCATCATTTCTCCTTGATTCCATTTCCCCCTTTGATGTTTGATGTCAACACCTCACATTTGGTGGGTCTTACCTTAAGATAATTGTAGTTTCTAGTTTTAGTCAAATATCTTGGTCCTTAACAAGCCTTTTATATCCATCAAGTTGGAAGGATTATTTTCACATCAAGTTCCAAGGATTTTTCTCCTCAGAGAAACCTTTTATTATATTTGGTTCCCCTAAGGGAAATGCATATTTCTTTTCTACTGACTCAACTAGGGGAGAGATGTCTAATGTTGTGCAGGGACCAGTAATTGATATAGTACTGGTCCCACCAAAGCACCAGAAATTGAGACTTTTGCAACCAATATTTAAACAAAAATAAATAACATTAAGTGTAAATATGTTTTAATTTATGTCCAAAATTTCCCAAAACATTGACTGAGCCTACAATTGTCCATAAATAATATCTTAATACTTAAGAGTACAAACCATATTGACCCAACTAGAAAACAAGTAAAACCATAAATCCTTCCAAAATGGTTTATTCCAGAAGTACAAAGTAGCAGTCACTTCAACCCCCACTCATCAGAACTGAAGCTATGTATCCCAAATAAATATCCATACGTGCACATAATAAAAGTGAATGTATGTCAGCCATAACTGTTGTGTTGTTCATTATTTAAACCCACTGTGTTCAATAAATGACACCCAACCCAATAACATTTAAACCCACTTTGTTTAATAAATGTCACCCAACCCAATACATTCAATAAATGACAGCCAACCCTTTCTATTTCTCATTAAAATAGATCAAAGCACATCTTCAATAAATGACACCCAACCCATTCTTTTTCTCATTAAAACATATCAAAGCACATGGATCAACAAATAAAAAATTCCCAACCATTTGATCACATCAAATTAAATCCAGATCACACATTCAAAATGAAGCCATTGCCCATCCTTACCACCAATTAAATTCAAGTGCAAAAAACTATAAAAGAAGTTAACCACTACTGAAGTTGCATGTTATGCATTCAAACTATTCACCAGCCTTGGAGAGAAGACATCATAGAACATTTGACAATATATCCAGGTTAGTTATTTCAATTACAATACATTTTTCTTACAATTCTATTTTCATTTCTCATAGTTTTTTATTTCAGTTCTTACAGTTTATTTTTCATGAAAATATATATTTTTTCTATTTATATATATTCTAAAAAGAACAGAACCTATGAGACATTAATCTTGTGCTGAATATTTGAATGAAATTATATGTCTTCGTCAAAAAATTCTGAAGTATTATAATTAGATTGAACTTGGTCAATTAATATTCTCATCATTCCCTTCAATATGTTCTCAGGTTGGTTATGGTAACTCAGACCATTACTGTTGGCATAGGCTAGAATATATGATAAAACTAAGATAAGCCTACAATACTGACACTAGCAATCTTGGATCAAATCTTGCAAGAGAAACTTCTACACTAAGGCAGTCAGTCATTCCTCACACAAAAGATTTTATATAAACTCTAAGCAACTAAGGTATCTAACACAAGTCTTTTCCTTGTGTATCTCTGCACTCCTTCAATCTATGTCTTCGAACAACTCATCTTTGCAAGCCAGTTCTCAGTCACTTGAAAATCATATATCCCCATCACATATTTGCAATAATCCACAATACCCATATGATCTCTATCATCCACTTATGCACTAAAAGCATCCTCATTAGAAGAAGCACTCGGGCCTCTCACTCTGACATCACATTGTTGGTGAAGGCACTTGGTTGCCATAACAGAATCCTATGGATAGAAGCTTCCTTGGGAATTACAGGGTCTATTAAAAGCAAGATCGAGAGCTAGTCACTGTTACACCTATTGATGAGGATTAGATATAAAATCTAGACGCCGAAGCATTAGAAACATGCTGCTAATCAAAGCACTCTTATAACTGGCAATTAAAACTTCCTTGTAAATAAACCTAGTACAGTTAGAGACCCGAGAAAATTGATTCAATTACATGGCAGGCATGATACAACGTTCTTACCTTTCTACCTTGCTAATAGCCTTTTGGGACGTACTAAAACCCCACATTATTTTCATACAAAAGCTCAAGAATGCCCCTAAATGAATAGGAACAACCCATAAGGGTATGATAAAAAGAATAGCCTAATATTCAATCTTTGTGTATTTTATGAACCCGCAAATAGTCTTCTTGATGATCGAAGAACAGACCTAGAAGGCATTATCTCTGTGGTCCTACCCAACCTACAAATTGACTCATACTGTCAATTTAAGATGCTCATGTAGGCATGTCCACCTGCTCCCTTTCTTGTTGATCATGATATAGGGTTGACCCCTTCTCAAACTTATGTAACTGAGGATCTATCTCATACAACACAACTATGAATATCATTGAATGATATCCCACACTATTCTTCTTCACCATTGGCACTATCTGATCTCCATGGTCTCTAGTGATAAAAAGTTTATCCTTCTCCAACAAAGGAAATGTTTTTGTTGTCCTCATAAAATCCAAGCCCAAAATCATCGCATAATCCTCCAACAGTATAACTCTCAAATATATCCTACCAAACATATGAGCCCACTCCCATCAATGCATCCTTGAGAATACCAAATGTTGACCTCATCTTAGAGTTCATTACTATGTAGGCAAACATCATTCCCTTCAATATGTTCTCAGGTTGGTTATGGGAACTCAAACCATTGCTATTGGTACAGGCTAGAATATATGAAAACACCAAGACAAGCCTACAATATTGACACTAGCAATCCTGGATCAAATCTTGTAGGAGAAACTTCTACTACAATGGAAGTTTATTATTACTCAAAAGTTCTTTTCAACTTGAAAGCAACACAAGGCAAGCCCTACTTGAACTACATGATTGACAATGTAAGTGCACTTGGTGAGACAGTGAGGGCCATGAATGAATTCAATTGCAATAACAAATAGGAGTCTAAACAAATTAATTCACACAATAGTAACTACTAGATCTTCTCATAGTACCAGAAGAAGGTGGAAACCGACAGTAGTTTTCCAAGTGCAAATACAATCATGGTATTTTAAGCATAAAGACAAGTTATCAAAGCAATAATCACTGATAACTTTGAAGACATACAACAAAATGATTCTGTATATTTGATTTTTCAAGGATACTAGCATAGTAGAAGTTTCTCATTACTCAAAAGTTCTTTTCAACTTGAAAGCAACATAAGGCAAACACTACTTGAACTACATGATCCTCCAACAATATAACACTCAAATACATCCTACCAAACGCATGAGCCCACTCCCATCAGTGCATCCTTGAGAATACCAAATGTTGACCTCATATTAGAGTTCATTACGTAGGCAAACAACCAATCCCTTCAATATGTTCTTAGGTTGCTTATGGTAACTCAGACCATTATTGTTGGCAGAGGCTACAATATATGAAAACACCAAGACAAGCCTGCAATATTGACACTAGCAATCCTGGATCAAATCTTGCAGGAGAAACTTCTACTACAATGGAAGTTTCTTATTACTCAAAAATTCTTTTCAACTTGAAAGAAACATAAGGAAAACACTGCTTGAACTACATGATTGACAATATAGGTCCACTTGGTGAGACAGTATGGGCCATGAATGAATTCAATTGCGATAACAAACATGAGTCTAAACAAATTAATTCAAACAGTAACTACCAGATCTTCTCATAGTACCAAAAGGTGGAAACCGACAATAGTTTTCCAAGTACAAATACAACCATGGTATTTTAAGTGTAAAAAAAAGTTATCAAGACAAAAACCACTGATAATTTTGAAGGCATACAACAAAATGATTCTGCAGATTTGATTTTTCAAGGATACTAACATACATGTTGATAATTTCATGTAATAAAGCAGAAATATTTTTTCCTTGTATGAAGGCATAATTTACAAATATTTTCAACTAAATGCATGCAATAATTTTGCATGTTGTTGCATCTACGGAAAGAGTTAGTTATGTTTCTTGTATAAGGAGAAGTGGCAGGAGATTGACAAGGGGTACCCAGCTGCGATGCCCATCGTCAGATGAGGACAAGGCAAGTGATGTCAATGTCAACAATGCCCCAAGGAAAATTGTTGAGGATGACAATGTGACTAAATCTGATGTTCTCACACCATCACCCACAGAACCACCGTCAATAACAGTCCAAGGGGCAAGTTCAACAAAAAAGATAAGCGCTATAAGAGGATGGAAAAAAGAAGAAATGTTAGTTGCAATTGACGACATAAAGTTTAATGGATACTCAGTTTGGGCATCTGCAAAAAAACATCGTATTCCTCCCTCATCAATACAGTATTGGATAAATGGACTGACTCATGTAAAATGTGGAGGGCCTCTTATAGTTATGACTGATGAGGAGGAGGCTGAGGTGGTTGAGTGGTGTAAAGGGATGGCCCAATTGGGATATGGTCTAGATTTAATACAACTCAAATCCATAGTTGCTCAAATCTGTCAAGGGAGGCCAAACCCATTCAAAGATGGGTTACCTAGTAAATCATGGTGGTTTGGGTTTAAAAAAGGCATCCAGACCTTGTATTGCATACAACTGAGGGCCTTGACAGAGACAAAGCATTAAATTTGCACCTTGCAGTTGTGCAGAAATTCTATGACACTCTTTTTAGTGCTTACGATAAGCATTCTTATGGAGCATACCATATATGGAACTATGATGAAACAGGTTTACAGGCAAGGAGGAATTGTGGCATGTGGGTAATTTCCAAGAGAGGGAGCTGAAATGTGCCAAAGATTTTGCCTAGGAGTAGGAAGTGGATAACTATTTTATGTTGTGTCAATGCATTTGGTACTTCAATCCCAGTATTTTATCTATTCAAAGGTAAAAGTCAACTGAAAAACTATATACATAACTCTGAACTAGGTGCATGCATGACTACACATCCCCATGCATGGATGACTAAAGAAATGTTTTTAAGTTGGCTTTTTCACATTGTTGCATTGGTACCAGGTGGCATCTTACCTAATAACAAACACCTATTGATATTAGATGGCCATGGGAGCCACATGGTTTTACAAATAATTGAGGAAGCAAACAATTTAGGCATCGACCTATTGACATTGCCCGCTCATACCACTCATAGACTGCAACCCCTTAATGTTAGTGTGTTTGGTCCTTTCAAGAACTATTTCAGGTCAGAGCGTGTTGCATGGATGGAAAAGAATCCAGGGGTTGAGGTGAAAAGGTTCGAGCTAGCAGAGCTTGCAAGTAAAGCTTTTAAAAGGGCTTTGACACCATCAAATATCAAGGTTGGCTTTAGGAGGATAGGAATCTGGCCACTGAATTATGATGCTCTTATGCATGATACTGGTTGGAACCAAGCATTACATGTGGATGGTCAGGAAGAAGGGCGTGTCCAAACAGGTGTTGAAGTGCAAGAAGTAGATGACCAAGATGATGTGGTTGCAACTGGTAATATGATTTCCCTCTCTCAAGGACACTTATATGATGAAGATGATGAAAATGTATGTGAAACACAGTATAATCATGAACAAATTCGTAGTAACATGGAGATTGTTCCACCAACTCAATAACATGAAAATCATGTTGTTGATATTGTTAATGACATTGTTGAACATGTAGTTGATAATGACCAATTAACAATGCCAAGCCAAGTAACCTCGCCGTCATGGGTGGTAGAAGCCATGATTAATATGAATGAACATAGTGTCTCAACAACCAATGACCAAAGAATGAACATGCCCTCACAACCAGCAGAATTGAACAATGAAATTGTTCATTTTTTTGTGGACATCAGATCAATGGAAGATGAAGCACATAATGAGGCATCAAATGAAGATAATGGTATAGTTCAATCAGTTGTCTCAATCACTGAAAGGGAAGTACCAAGCAATGACATGCAGGTGGGAGGGGTGGAGAAGATACTTGGCCACTTCCTAAAGCTACCAGTAGAGAGAGTATCAATGAAAAAAAGCAAGGTACACCGATCAGTCTTCATTTGGGCCGAATTTCATAGTTACTCACCTTAGAAGACTATATAAACCTTTTAGTTGAGTCTAAAAAAAAAGAAATTTGAAATGCAGGAATTAAAACAGAAAAAGAAGGATCTAGTCAAGGAGAAGAAGGCAGCAAGTATTGTTGTAGCACAATGTCAAGTAGATGAAAGGCTTGAAAGAGATAAAGCAAGGAAATTTAAGGACCAACAAAAACAAATGGCAAGACAGGAAAAGGAATCAAGAAAGACACAAAAAATGCTTGAAAAGGAACAAGGGATGATCAATATGGTTGATAATGATGCAAGCATAGTTGATGAAACCAGGATTATTTCAAACTCATTGGACAATATTGCAGATAATACACCATTATTCCAAGGCCTCA
Organism: Pinus taeda; assembly: GCA_000404065.3. Taxonomy (NCBI): domain Eukaryota; kingdom Viridiplantae; phylum Streptophyta; class Pinopsida; order Pinales; family Pinaceae; genus Pinus; species Pinus taeda. The sequence goes on along the minus strand of APFE031076980.1, from coordinate 7,174 downwards.
TAAACATTCAAGTGCCTCACTATCAAACTGAGGGTTTACCCACTTGCCTTATTCCTACCAGAGGAAGTGTCAATTCTATGTATGCTCATTACACACCTCCACTTAATGCAGAGGTTAGTAGTGAAAATGTGAGGTTTGGGTACTCAATTCCTCCATGGTTGGAAGGTGAAAATTAGACTCAATCATATGGCAGCAATCAACCATTTCTTAATCAACCCTTTTTAGGTAGGCCAACCTACTTGGCTCAAGAAGGTAACTCGGGGAGTTTTGGCGCTCAAGATTCTCAAGGCCATAAAGAATAGGGGTGTCATATGTTTTTGGTTGTAACCACATTATGATTTGGATTTTGGATGGATTGTATCTTTTTCTTGTCACATAAATATTTTGGCTTACAACCTAGGTTGTTTTATTTCACACTATTTGCGGCATTGTAACCAAAATTCATTTTGGAAGGAACATCTATAGTATATTATAATGTAGAAATCTTACCTGAGAATGCAGATGGGATTTTCTGTTATGCCTCTACACACAAAATGATTTACAATACATTTATAACTGAGTTGTAACTATGATGACAAACGAGTGAATAATGAAATCTTGAAAAAGTCACTTACTTTAATATGAAAATTCCATAAAACAGTGAACCAAATTTTTATGAGCATCAATTTACCTTTTTAAATCAATGCACTTCCAATTAAAACAAAATAAAAATGGGCAATGCACTATGGGAATTGAATTTCCCTTATAAACCAACATTCAATACAACAACAAATATGAAGAGAGAGAAATAAAGAAGCTCCTCAAGATGGCAATTTACAAAAGGACAACTTAGATCCATCTGATATCAACTCAATAAGAAGTTCAAATGTGAAACCTCTGAATGTGAAATCTCTACATATTATCACAGAATCCATTCTAAACAATACATAAATGAATTAAAACACAATGCAAATGGGTTGGACTGCACACTATGAGCATCAAAATACCTTTATAAATCAGTGTACCTCCAATTAAAACATTATACTAATGGGTAACACACTCTCAACATTGGATTTCCCTTATAACCCAATTTACTTTGAATCCAAACACAATGCAAAGTTGCTCTTACAAATCAATTTACCTCCAATTCTGCCAACTATGGACATTGAATGACACTTATAAATGAATATACAATGCAAAATGGGCAAGTAGACTAGATTTTTATGAGCATCAGTTTACTTTTTTAAATCAATGCACTTCCAATTAAAACACAATACAAATGGGCAATGCACTCTGGGCATTGAATTTCCCTTATAAATCAACATTCAATACATCAACAAATATGGAGATAGAGAAATAAAGAAGCTCCTCAAGGTGGCAATTTACAAAAGGACAACTTAGATCCATCTGATATCAACTCAATAAGACAACAGATTAAATCTGACTAGAACCAAAACCATTTCCAAAATGACATAAAATCCAGATTTATCCACAAACCAGATGCCACAAAGGAATGAAACAACAATACACAAGTACATTTGTTCCAACCCAAACATCTTTCAACTGTACATTCATTCCAACCCAAACATTAAGTAAAATTACATCTTTTAACTGTAAGTGAACCGAAAAATGAATTTCACAGATCAATGCAGTCACTACATTTAAAGTATCTGTCTCAGAAGTTCGAATGTGAAACCTTTGAATGTGAAATCTCTGCATATTATCACAGAATCTATTCCAAACAATACATAAATGAATTAAAACACAATGCAAATGAGCCAGAATGCACACTATGAGCATCAAAATACCTTTATAAATCAATGTACCTCCAATTAAAACATAATACAAATGGGTAATGCACTCTCGGCATTGAATTTCCTTTATAACCCAATTTACTTCGAATCCAAACACAATGCAAATTTGCTCCTACAAATCAATTTACCTCCAATTCTTCCAACTATGGACATTGAATGACTCTTATAAATGAATATGCAATGGAAATGGGATGGTAGACCAACCCACTATGAGCATCAATTTACCTTTTTGAATCAATGCACTTCCAATTAAAACACAATACAAATGGGCAATGTACTCTGGGCATTGAATTTCCCTTATAAACCAACATTCAATACATCAACACATATGGAGACAGTGCAATAAAGAAGCTCCTCAAGATGGCTATTTACAAAAGGACAACTTAGATCCATCTGATATAAACTCAATAAGGCAACAAACTAAATCTGACCAGAATCAAAACCATTTCCAAAATGACATAAAATACAGATTTCTCCACAAACCAGATGCCACTAAGGAATGAAACAACAATACACAAGTACATTCGTTCCAAAGCAAACATCTTTCAACTGTAAATTCGTTCCAACCCAAACTATAAATGAAATTACATCTTTTAACTGTAAGTGAATCAGAGAATGAATTTCACAAATTAATGCAATCATTGCATTTAAAGTATCTGTCTAAGAAGTTCGAATGTGAAACCTTTGAATGTAAAATCTTTGCATATTATCACAAACTCACACCTTGTAACAATGTATTATGCCTAGCGCTACAATTACATATAACATCATGCCCAACCATAAAGACATAATGACAACATTTTTAGTTTACATTTCATCAAATTGTAGCAATACTTCATGATGAAACAACAGATAACATTTACCCAAAATATTATTGTGAGACAACACATGCTGGAATTTAGACAATCATGCATAGGTTATGGCAATACATTATGATTTCGCAAAATGATAATGCCATTAAAAGCTACATGCATGAATTTCTCTTGCTATCTATGTAAGAAAGTTATGTATAATTACAACTATTAATTCGATACGAGCTTCCCTACTCTACTGAATGCATATATATGGAAAACTAACAATTTCATAGTCCTTTGAGAGGGCATATGTAAATAGAATAAAAGCTAAATACTAAGAAAAACAATAGTAACAATAGAGATTATACAAGGAAAGACCAGAATAATAAGCCACAGAGATTGGCATAAGCCACAATTAGTAGTAGAAGTCAACAAATCTTATACAAAGGAATACTAGGGTCAGAGTTATAGTAAGCCATAGTCAACATGCTAAGTTTGTTTCATATTATTTAACATGAATGTCCAACATACAACATTCTATTTCTAAATCCACATACATGATTGCAGTATCATATCCATTATTCCACCCCTTTCTACTATTCAAATTAGTAACTATACACATCACTTTCTAAATGTTCACCTAAACCTCAACTTGAATCCGAACACGTGAATCTAAAATCTTCATAAAAGAGGAAAGGAAGACCTTTTAAGGAAGGAAGGAAAGAGACTATGAATGTGGCCTCCTCACTGGAAACCTGTGAGTGTGAACTAAAAAGGAGAGACTCTGACTGTGACCTCCTTTAATTAGGACACTGAACCTAAATTTGAAATTGTGAACTCTAAAGAAGGGAGGCTCACTTTTCTAAATCCAAGGAGGAAACTACGAAACTGAGATACTTCCGAGGAAACAAGTGGTATTTTCTTGGACCGAACCTAAATTTGAATTTGATTTGTGAACTCTTAAAGAAGGTGACTTCCCAAATGGAAGGAGACTGGACCTAGAGAACAAAAGAAACTAGCCCTGAATTCAAACCTGTGAACTCCTAAAATTAGGAACTCTCTTGAAAGAGGAAACAATGGCCAGTGTTTTAGGTATTACTCTTAAAAAAAGGAATAGTGACCTGTCCTTTAGGTCTTGAGACTGAACCTGACTGAATTTGAATATGATTCGTTGAAACTCTTAAAAACGAGATGACCTCCTAAAAGGAAAGATTGGACCTGAATTTGAATCTAGGAACCCTTAAAAGAAGGGAGAGTGATCTATCCAAATTAATCAAGTTAATTTAGCCTATTGGAGGAGGAAACTGGGAAACTAACTTCTTTCCTAAAAAGACCCTGAATTTCTTTGGACTAGACCTAAATAAATTAATTTGACCTATTAAAGAAGGAAATTGGGAAATTGTCTCAAATTTGAATCCGATCCATTGAAATGACATGAAAATTCCGGAACACTAGTTCCATTAACATAAAACAAGCAAAATCGACAAAAGTCATAAGAATATGCAGAAAAATACTGGAAAAAATGCGATAAGAGCTAATTTCCCAGCAGAATCAAGTGTTCAAAAATACAACAGTGCAACAAGAGAAAAAAGAACAAAAATCCCAAAGTCAAGTTCAGGTGTTGAAAAACACAATGGTTGGTAGGATTTAGAATCCTACCAAATAGACGCAGAAGCCACCACCGTGTCCAAACATCCCCTAGACCTCGCCAGACCTGCAACCAAAACTTGTAAAACATGAAAAAATTAGCAGATGGAAAAAACATACAAACAGATTACAGACAATTCGGAAAAAAAACCCATGTATTTATCAATTTACCTTCGACCTCAAACTGGTTAGAATTTTGTACTAGTTCCTTCCCAAAAAACAGGCCGCAAGAATGAAACAATGACTAAGGTATCTGTAAACCCTCGACGGTGCAGAACGAACAACAACAAAGACATTTGTAAACCCCTGACCCTGCAGAGCGTTTAACAACAGCAACAGAGTTAAACCCCCCTCAAAACAGGTAAAGCAACAAAACCCTAAACCCTGAACAACAATGGCAAGCACAATCAAACAACCACAACATAAACCCTAGTCCATTTACAAACCACTACAAGAAACCTCGCTGGCTGAGTAGGTCAAGAATGACAGACAAGGCACACAGGTATTGGATTCGTCCTGTGCCATCGTTGGTGGAGCGCATCGCCCACACACTGGACCTGAACAAAACAACCCAAGGCAGAGCAGACACCGAAGAAAATAGCCTGAATGATACCCTAAATTATGAGCAATGTGGTAGGTGAAATGCCCCCACCCACCACAACACGTGGCAGGCTCCACTCGACAGGTGTCGTACACCAAGGTAGGTGTCCATGTGCCAAAAGATGAGGTGGAGGGAAGGGTGCACAAGTAATGGCGTCCCTCCCCTACAATACCTTTGAGCATATTAGAAAAGATTATCCAACATCCAGTGTCACCTATTGTAATCATCTTTTCGGTCATAACCTATTGTTATTCTCCTTAAACGCACTCTTTGTTTATACCAATTATTTTTCCAAAGCCAACACTAGCCATAATTCCCAAAGCCAACACTAGCCACTGAAAGTTTCTCCGACTTGATTTTTTTCATGTGCATCAAACATGTGATATAAACTCCTCCAATGTGAGATTTCAAACTTACATTTTCCGGCCTCTGAGGCTTCTGGTAGTAGAAAATCACAAATTCATTCGTAATGAATATTATTGTTTTATTTTTTTTGGTCTTCCCCTTTCACTTACAATTAGAAATTTAAAAATCAATAATTATAAATATTCAAAGTAAATATTTAAAAATCAATAATTATAAATACTCGAAGTCCATTGTGTACGTAGATGTTTGAAAATTGAAAATAGGGATAAATTACATTGAGGGTTTTGAAAATTTTATTTTAAGGTTAGGCCTGGTCATCCCTATGTGCGTATTCCCGTATGAAATATAAAATTTGTTAAAACTGTGAGAAAAATTTAACAAGTAGTGTAGGTAATTCACGGGGATACAAGTAGTGTAGGTAATTCAGCTGTGGGATTATTAAATTAGGCTGAGTGGGTGGATCCTCACGTGCTAAGAATGAATATAGTAATGTAGGTAATTAAGTGGTGGGATTATTAAATTAGGTTGAATGGGTGGATCCTAGTGAATTATCTGCAAAAGGAAATATGTGAAGGCTGGGTATTCTCCTTTCTCCTTTTTATTTTTTCCCACATGAGGCATGTTTTTCCTTTTTCTTTTTATGTCTAGGTCACCACCTTACATTAATGTAGTGTCTTTTAGCCCATGAGCGCTCGTGGAAATTATTGGTGTGCCACCTTAACATTAATGTGGAGCTTTTTTTGGGCAAAAAGGATTCTGGAAAATGATTGGGGTTCCAGTTAAAATTAAGGAATAATAATTTTGTGTATGCTAATATAATTTTGAATCTTTATGGGAGTAGTTTAAATCATTGGTGAATTTAGATGGTCAAAAATGTGGAATTTGGGTAATTTTTTTTTCAGGAAATTTTATAATAGTAATGTTTGAATTATATTTTTGATGTGGAAATGGATTAACACTATTAAAAATTTTGGAGCACTCAAAATCTTGAAGTATGACAACTATAATTTAGATTTACAAAAATTCATGCCAAATTTTATCAAAATATTATGGAAATTTCCAAAAATTTTAGAAAAAAAGAATCTAGTTAAACTATTGCTAAATGAACCACACTTGTTGATTTGAAACTTGTCGGACAAAAAATTCTCACATGTAATTTCTATCAAAAGACTTTGTTTAATTCATTATGGATCCCAATAGCTTAGATACAGAAAAAAAAAAACTGCTAAATAAATTCAATATTATTTTGTTAAAAATAATGTGTATTTATATAATGTGATTTCTTAGAGAAAAAAACAAAACAAATAGAGTGTCATTTTCAAAATATAGGTACCTATATGAACTTACATAGTTGGCAAAAGATAAAGAAGGAAATAGAAGATACACCTGCCTATATGAACCTACATAGCTCATCAAAGATAAGGACGTTAAGAAATATGAGTCATATGTGTGATTTCTTGGTATATGTTTAATCTCTTCCTCTCGATTGCTGGGGTGGAGCTTTTGTTATAATATTTGTTTTAACTATAAATATTACAAAGATTTAAAATTTAATATATTATATATAAAATAACTGATATTTTTCCAGTACGAACATTATTTTTATATTTTAGTTTTTTAACGTGTGGTTTAAGTTTCAAGGTTCAATAGGATAAAGATGCGTAACTTGTGATCGCATGTTGACTGGTGATGGTAAGTTTTACATGTACAATAATTGACATTTTTTTTATAGATAAAATTTTAATTTATTACATGCGTTTGTAATTAAGTTTTTGTGATCGATAATAAATGTTTTTGGTAAAAATTATATGAGAGAATTTTTGGCATGAGTTTCAAATCAACAAGTGTGGTTCATTATTAAGACCACATGAAGAGGTAGACTATGGTAAACTCTTAAATAGAAAGCAATGTAGAGACATAATTTCAAGTAAAGGCTATATTTGAACAATAATGTCTAAATTATAATATTAGTT
>APFE031076979.1:0-18710 GCA_000404065.3 Pinus taeda | reverse complement strand
GGGGGGGGGGGGGGGGGGGGGGCGATTCCTGCAACTATGAGCAGATATGAGGGAAGCTTCTTGTCTGGGAAAAATAAGAAAATGGAGTCGCCACCCAAACAAGAAACGAGCTGAAGAGAAGTTGCTGATATGGCGAAGGATAAGGTGATGGAAAGATCAAAAGACATCAAAGAAAGTTGGTCGTTTTGACAGGCTAATGAATGGCGTAAAAGATAAGATGATGCCAAAAAATTTTGACTCTGCCAGCTCAAATGAAAAATAAGAAAGGTGAAAGAATGATGAGAAGATGAATGTTGTTGAAACGCCAGGGACAGAAAAACTCTTTCCCCGACAACGGTGCCAAAAAATGTTGTCGCACGGATTGTCATGACAATGCTCAGATCGGGGCTGTCACTCTGATCCCCGATCTCTCCGTTTAAGCCTGTCTCCCGCGGCTAAGGGGGGTAGACCCTGTAAGGAAATGGACGACCAACTGTGAACCAGTTGGATTGGGAGACACGAAAAACAAGCACTAAATTGATTTATTTAATTTAATGGACCAGTGCCTTATGGGTTCAATGTTTAAACGATTACTTACTAGATGTTGCAGAAATGTAAACCGTGCACAGTAATCATTTATCATCAAATAACTTTGCACAATGCAAGATATCCAGTAAAGCCACGATGTTCTTATAATGATTTAGCGATTCCAGCGATTAAAAAATTTCGAAAGATAAGTGCTTCAACCACGCAACTTCAAAAGATAACCAAGGATCTTATTCATACATATAAATGATCATGAAAGATAATAAACATTAACACTACATCCAAATTTAACCTTAGTAACAGATTCCTGGCAAAATATTTCCCAAAATTTTTTATGATAAAATAAAATTTTAAAACTAAAAAATCTAAACTAAAGCAAAATTTAAAATTTAATCTAAAGTCTAAATAAAAGAAATTTTTATTGTCCTTTTTATATTTTATATTTTTGATGATTTTTGATGATTTAAATTTTTAAACTAAGGAATTTTTTTTTTTTTTTTTTTTTTTTTTTTTTTTTTTTTTATGATTTTTAAATTTTTTTTTTTTTTTAAAAACAAAACAAAACTTAGAAAAAGAAAAAGAAAATATAATTTTATACTAAAACTAAAAAATTAAAACTAAAAGCTAAAACCATAAAACCTTTTTTATGAACCCTTTTTTATTTTATTCAAAATGAAGTTAAGAAATATTAAAACTCGCATATATATTTTTATTAAAAGAAACCTAAACCTAAACTAAAAGATACGTGAGCCTATTCTTACCATGTAAATGAAACGCATACAAAAAAAAAATAAAGAAAGGAAACATTAAACGTAATCCCAAAAATCACATGTACGGTGACCTTAACTCGTCAAAATACAAACCTGAGAAAAATTTACCACTTCGTGCAGATGAAATTAACGGAGAGTTTGAGGTTGATCCTGCTTGACGGCGGAGAATGCAACATCGGGTTGCAGGGATGGAAAATCGAACAGTGGGCAGCGGGAAAATGGCGGAGAGGGACTATGAAACTCAGTCCACGCAGCACGTGAGTTTTGCAGGGTCCGCACGGAGGGGAAACGATGTGAGGGCCACCGGCCTGTGTATAATGCCTCTGGATAGCGGTGATAGCAGACTCAGACGGCAGCAATGAAATTTTGAAATGCAGGCTGGACGGGCAGAGAACCTCAACGTTTTTCTTTTCTCCGTGCAGGTAGGCGGGCGCTGGGGAGAAAGAGCCGCAGGAAGCAGCTACGCAAGGGAAGCAGAGATGATGTCTGCGGGAAAGGCTTGCTGCTAAACTGGAATATGAGGCTTATTACGCTGATAGGGAAGGTTGAGGTAGCGTAGGACTGCAAGGATGACAACGAGGAGGCAAAGGGGTGCAAAACGACAGCTACACGCAGGGATTTAGCATTCGAACAGAAACTGAGTGGGGAAGATTTCCAATGGAGACTGCGCACAGCAGTTCAAGGTAGTGCTTGGGTGACTTAAGAAGGCAGCAATGGTTGTTGGATATGGATTTCGATAATGGACAAGGGGAAGGATGAGGGTGGTGGGATGATGGCCGCCGAATGACTGGAAATGACGAAGGCAGCTACAACAAAAACTAGAAACGTGTATTGATTGCGGAGAAAAACCACTTCAAAACAAAATTCTTTTCTTGCAAATAATGAAACCTCAGATCTGAATATGACTGATATTTCGGAACCGTTGTACATCAAAATAGGGACCCTGCAAAATTTAATTTTCTACCAGAATTTTATCTCAGACCTGCAAATGGGAAACAAAAATGCAAAATTTAAAATGAAACTGAAAAACCCTAATCCCAACAATTTTTTTTTACAGTATTTACAAGCTGAAAGCTCTTAAGCAGCCAGATTTATCAATAATCATAGTAACATTATCATAATTTAATTTTAATGAAAAGCGCTTCAGAAAACCCTGCATGCATTCATAAAAAAAATATTTCGAATGATAAGCCCGAGATCAAGAACTAGCTGGGCTCTTTCAGAAAACACAACCTGGGAGTTCGCTGGTTCAGCCGGGAACTTCCCCTAATGCCCGGTAATCTGAAAAGGATTTCCTGCACAACTTAAAATCAACCATCAACATAGAAGGAGAAAACAATAGTGAAACCCTGATCAAATGGAGATACCTGCCATTATATTTCAGAATCTAAGCTATCATTCAAACCCCAAAGATCAGACAAGATACCTGTGCCTAGATCAATCTTCATTAAGCTATCATAAATGGCTGGAAGTAAAATTATGCAGAAAAATAAAAGCAATCTTACAACATTTCCAGAAGAGTAACACCAGCAAGATTTTTAACCCCAAAGTCTTCTTTATTGCACAAAAAATGACTACAAGAGAGCTTTCTTTATCTCTAGACTCTCAGATCAAATCTGATCTCAAAATGACCCCTAGCACCCTATTTAAAGGAAAAATTCCCAACGGCTAGTTTGAGTGATCCACGTCAAAATGATCTTGACCGTGGATGAGGATCAAGATATCTTTTAATCTCATCCGTCGAATTTTTAATGCATTAAAAAATTGAAATTCTCAAAATATTATTATTTTATTATTATTATTATATTTTTAAGTTTTTTATTTTATTTTATTTTTTATTTTAATTTTTAATTTTTTAATTTTTATTTTTTTTTTTTAATTTTTTTTAATTTTTATTATTAATTTATTATGGATCCTCAAACTCAACCTTTGGAAAAATTTCCATAGGACCCAGGACTTAAGACCCATGAGGGGATTAAAACATTTCCTAACCCTCAGGACACTTTACATCATGACTTTTACAATTTTTACATCTTCAAGGGGGAAAGCCCTTTGACATAGACCCTCATGGACCACCCAGTCCTGCGACCAAACATAATCTAGCAGATTAACACACTAGGATTCTCCTAAGACTCTAATGATAAAATTCATTCCGGCTTTGGGGTCAGGTTGAAGGAAAACTTTGCCGATCATGGATTGGTGAGACGAAAAACCTTCCGGAATGCAGATTATCACTAGAAAATTAGGTCCACCTAGGCAATTTACATACATGACTCAATTCTGCTAAGATTATTTACAATTCAAAATGCAGACTGGGTTTACAACTTAATATGATCAAGGCGACGATGACTGTTGAATGGCACGAATATGTCGATCAAGCGCTATCCCTTTTTGCGAAGAAAAAGGGGGTGTACTGCTATGGGTAGTTGACACGTAGTGGTCAACATCTGGCTCCACTTGGGGACACGTTGCTGCACTGTAGGAATGTGAGAATCCAGAATTTGCACCCACGTAACACAGCAGAAATAAGTAACGTCCATTCAAAAATCATCATATAACAATTAAGCACAAGAAAGATATAAGCTCTTCATTTATTAACTATCTAGTAACATGAAAAGTAAATCTAATTCTAAAACAGAAATGAAAATGCTGAAAAAACAAGGAATAAGGTTAGAAATACAGAAGATGCCCCATGGCATCAGATGTGTTCAATGTAGTGTATACTGAGCATTTGCTTGCTTTCAGGCAAATCTGTCGGCTGCTTGTCGGGTGTGCCATGTCCAATTCTACATATAGTAGGACTTTTTCCTATCCGAAAATCAAGCTGCTCGCGGCCGTCTGATGCATCAAATCTTCTTGTCATTTTCTTTCTCTTGCGCTTTTTCTTTGTGGCAGGCTGGATCACTGATGATACGGAACTTTTTGTTTCAGAGTTCTTAGATGAAGTATGTAAGATATGCGTGACATGTTTTTCTTCATCTTGCGTCTGATCTTTATCGTTTTTAAGTTTATTTGGATCACCTTCAATTAACCACCTTTCAATCGAACCAATGACCTCCTCATAATAAGATGGAGCTTGTTGCAGCAAATGAGAAGGCTCCTGATCTATTGATGTTTCCTGTATTGTAATGACATTTATCTGGCTAGAGTGTTCAACTTTCATAGCATTGATTTCCCTGGTATGATCTTCTTCCATGGTCAATAAGTTTTTTTGAAGACATATCTGATTAGCTTCCATATCTTTTATTACTTTATCGTGTTTTTCCTTTATGATCATCAAGCAATGCTGCATAGAGTTTATCTCTTTCTTATGATTTGCTTGCATGATAGCCAACTAATTATTATGATCGAATGCCATGATAGTCATTTCTTCATCCATAGTTAATAACTTGTTTTGCATAGAATTAATTTCCCTATCATGATTAGCTTTCATGGTCGTCATATTTTCCTCTAAGCCTGATAACCTGCTTTGCATAAAACTGATTTTTCTGTCATGATTAACCTTTATAGCCTCAATTTCCTTAGCATGTTGATTTTGCATGATCTCCATTTCTCTATTACATTTTTCCAGGTGGGTGCATAAAGTTCTCACATCATTGGCGTAATTAGTTTGATTGATCTCCATATTTTTCACCAGCAACATTAGTTCTTGTATAATTTGCTTGATCTTCCTTTTCATTGTCATTTGTCCTTGTTTTTCCATTATCATGAATTTGATCTGCAATGGCACAAGTGGATGGCACATTCTGATATGAAGAATTGTCTTGGAATCTTTCACCGACAGCTGGACCTTTTATAAGTTTACTTTCATTCTATTGCACAACTTTAGGGGCACAAGGCAAGCTATCCGGATAACCATATCTATCTTTAAAATCATTGACAATGTCTTGTAAAGAAGTGAAAGAATCTTCAAGACAATTATTAAACCAATTTAAAGCATCACCCTCTAAAGAAAAGACAAAAGGACGCATTTTGACATCTTCGTGATTGTACTGAGGGGGTCTACAATATATGGTCATTACACGAGTAAACAAGCCTAGATGCCTTTTTACAGCGACTGAATCACCATTTGAGAACAAAGGTAATTTAGAGATGGCCACTTCCGGAATATCGTGGAGATCTTCAGTAAAATGACATGGTTTAAATGAATAATCCATGATGAATAATGAGGGACCAAATGGATGATAGAAAGAGATCTCTGCTCAAGAAAATCAATAGATGAAGGAAGTGGAGTCGCCACTTGAACAATGAATCTAATTCTAGGATCCAAAAAGCAACCAACAAGCAGATATGAGGGAAGCTTCTTGTCTGGAAAAAATAAGAAAATGGAGTCGCCACCCAAACAAGAAACGATCTGAAGAGAAGTTGCTGATATGGCGAAGGATAAGGTGATGAAAAGATCAAAAGACGCCGAAGAAAGTTGGTCGTTTTGACAGGCTAATGAATGGCGTAAAAGATAAGATGATGCCAAAAATTTTTGACTCTGCGAGCTCAAATGAAAAATAAGAAAGGTGAAAGAATGATGAGAAGATGAATGTCGTTGAAACGCCAGGGACAGAAAAACTCTTTCCCTGGCAACGACGCCAAAAAATGTTGTCGCACAAATTGTCACAACAACGCTCAGACCGGGGGTTGTCACTCTGATCCTCGATCTCTCGTGTAAGCCTGTCTCCCGTGGCTAAGGAGGGTAGACCCTGTAAGGAAATGGACGACCAACTGTGAACCAGTTGGATTGGGAGACACGAAAAACAAGCACTAAATTGATTTATTTAATTTAATGGACCAGTGCCTTTTGGGTTCGATGTTTAAACGATTACTTACTAGATGTTGCAGAAATGTAAACCGTGCACAGTAATCATTTATCATCAAATAACTTTGAACAATGCAAGATATCCAGTAAAGCCACGATGTTCTTATAATGATTTAGCGATTCCAACGATTAAAATTTTTCGAAAGATAAGTGCTTCAACCACGCAACTTCAAAAGATAACCAGGGATCTTATTCATACATTTAAATGATCATGAAAAATAATAAACATTAACCCTACATCCAAATTTAACCTTGGTAACAGATTCCTGGCAAAATATTTCCCAAAATTTTTTTATGATAAAATAAAATCTTAAAACTAAAAAATCTAAACTAAAGCAAAATTTAAAATTTAATCTAAAGTCTAAATAAAAGAAATTTTTATTGTCCTTTTTATATTTTATATTTTTTATGGTTTAAATTTTTAAACTAAGGATTTTTTTTTTTTTTTTTTTTTTTTTTTTTTGGTTGTTGTTTTAATTTTTTTTTTAAACAAAACAAAACTTAGAAAAAGAAAATAAAAATCTAATTTTAAACTAAAACTAAAAAATTAAAACTAAAAGCTAAAACCCTAAGCTAAAACCCTAAAACCTTTTTTATGAACCCTTTTTTATTTTATTTAAAATGAAGTTAAGAAATATTAAAACTCGCATATATATTTTTATTAAAAGAAACCTAAACCTAAACTAAAAGATACGTGAGCCTATTCTTACCATGTAAATGAAACGCATACAGAAAAAAAATAAAGGAAACATTAAACGTAATCCCAAAAATCACATGCATGTTGATCTTAACTCGTCAAAATACAAACCTGAGAAAAATTTACCACTTCGTGCAGATGAAATCAACGGAGAGTTTGAGGTTGATCCTGCTTGTCGGCGGAGAATGCAGCATCGGGTTGCAGGGATGGAAAATCGAACAGTGGGCAGTGGGAAAATGGCGGAGAGGGACTATGAAACTCAGTCCATGCAGGACGTGAGTTTTGCAGGGTCCGCGCGAAGGGGAAATGATGAGGGCCACTGGCCTGTGTATAATGCCTCTGGACGACGGTGATAGCAAACTCAGACGACAGCAATGAAATTTTGAAATGCAGGCTGGACGGGCAGAGAACCTCAACTTTTTTCTTTTCTCTGTGCAGGTAGGCGAGCGCTGGGGAGAAAGAGCCGCAAGAAGCAGCTACGCAAGGGAAGCAGAGATGATGTCTGCGGGAAAGGCTTGCTGCTAAACTGGAATATGAGGCTTATTACGCTGATAGGGAAGGTTGAGGCAGCGTAGGACTGCAAGGATGACAGCGAGGAGGCAGAGGGGTGCAAAACGGCAACTACACGCAGGGATTTAGCATTCGAACAGAAACTGCGTGGGGAAGATTTCCGATGGAGACTGCACACAGCAGTTCAAGGTAGTGCTTGGGTGACTTAAGAAGGCAGCAATGGTTGTTGGATATGGATTTCGATAATGGACAAGGGGAAGGATGAGGGTGGTGCGATGATGGCCGCCAAATGACTAGAAATGACGAAGGTAGCTACAACAAAAACTAGAAACGTGCATTGATTGAGGAGAAAAACCACTTCAAAACAAAATTCTTTTCCTGCAAATAATGAAACCTCAAATCTGAATATGACCGATATTTCGAACCTTTGTACAGCAAAATAGGGACCCTGCAAAATTTAATTTTCTACCAGAATTTTATCTCAGACATGCAAATGGAAAACAAAAATGCAAAATTTAAAATGAAACTGAAAAACCCTAATCCCAACAATTTTTTTTTACAGTATTTACAAATTGAAAGCTCTTAAGTAGCCATATTTATCAATAATCACAGTAACATTATCAGAATTTAATTTTAATGAAAAACGCTTCAGAAAACCCTGCATGCATTCATAATTTTTTTTTTTTTTTTTTTTTTTTTTTTTTTTTTTTTATTTTTATTTTTATTCGAATAATAAGCCCGGGATCAAGAATTGGCTGGGCTCTTTCAGAAAACACAACCCGGGAGTTGGCTGGTTTAGCCGAGAACTTCCCCTAACGCCCGGTAATCTGAAAAGGATTTCCTGTACAGCTTAAAATCAACCATCAACATAGAAGGAGAAAACAATAGTGAAACCCTGATCAAATGGAGATACCTTCCATTATATTTCAGAATCTAAGCTATCATTCAAACCTCAAAGATCAGACAAGATACTTGTGCCTAGATCAATCTTCATTAAGCTATCATAAATGGCTGAAAGTAAAATTATGCAGAAAAATAAAAACAATCTTACAACATTTCCAGAAGAGTAACACCAACAAGATTTTTAACCCCAAAGTCTTCTTGATTGCACAAAAAATGACTACAAGAGAGCTTTCTTTAGCACCAGACTCTCAGATCAATTCTGATTTCAAAATGACCCCTAACACCCTATTTAAATGAAAAATTCCCAACGGCTAGTTTGAGTGATCCACGTCAAAATGATCTTGACCGTCGATGAGGATCAAGATATCTCTTAATCTCATCCGTCGAATTTTTAATGCATTAAAAAATTGAAATTCTAAAATATTAATTATTTATATTATTATTATTTTTGGTTAAGTTTTTATTTTATTTTATTTTTATTTTTTAAATTTTTAAATTTTTAATTTTTTTTAAATTTTTATTATAATTTAATTATATATTATTATTTTATTATGGATCCCTCAAACTCAGCCTTTGGAAAAATTTCCTAGGACTAGGACTTAAGACCCATGAGGGGATTAAAACATTTCGTAACCCTCAGGACACTTTAGATCATGACTTTTACAATTTTTACATCTTCAAGGGGAAAGCCCTTTGACATAGACCCTCATAGACCACCCAGTCCTGCGACCAAACATAATCTAGCAGATTAACACACTAGGATTCTCCTAAGACTCTAATGACAAAATTCATTCCGGCTTTGGGGTCAAGTTGAAGGAAAACTCTGCCAATCATGGATCGGTGAGACGAAAAACCTTCCGGAATGAAGATTATCACTAGAAAATTAGGACCTAGGCAATTTACATACATGACTCAATTCTGCTAAGGTTATTTACAATTCAAAATGCAGACTGGGTTTACAACTTAATATGATCAAGGCGACGATGACTGTTGAATGGCACGAACATGTCGATCAAGCGCTATCCCTTTTTGCGAAGAAAAAGGGGGTGTACTGCTATGGGTAGTTGACACGTAGTGGTCAACACATCACACATGCACATGGCAAAACGACTCTAGTGCTAGGCTCTAAATCTACGTGTTCATCCTAGGGTTTGAGTCTTCAAAGCCTAGGTCCTCAAGTCTTGCATCAACACAAGCACCAAGGCCTCCATTGAACAAGGATACAATAACTTAGTCTGTCCATGATCTTGCCCTAGCCCCTCATACTGCAAGATCAAGGCTACAAAATTATACAAGGTCTTAGCTCTACTTGTCACACCTTACATCAGGGTTGAAATTCTAGCACTAGAGCAATAGCCACAATAGCCATTATCGCCTTGAATGTTATGTTCTTCTGTAGGGTTTACATGCATAACCCAAGCCCTAGTGTCTCACAAGAGCAATCTTTCCAAGAACATCAAAGATTTCTCTCTATCTCTGTCTCTCTTCTTGTCTTGTCCTAGGGTTTTCTCATGAACCCTATTGTCTTGCTACTTGTTACAACTCATATTGTATGAGGTTCAACATTGTGATTTTCATGACATTGATGAAGATTTGTTGTTGGTTAGTGTTGAGAAATCTATAGGGCAATGATGAGAGTGATTTCTCTTTCTTTGATAACTGCTTGTGATGTCTTTTTACTTATCTTACTTATTAGCTTATGTTATTACTATTATGTTTGTGTATCATCAAACAACTACTAAAAACAAGAAGAACAAGAACACAACATATAGGCTGCAAGCCAGAGCCAAAACCTCTCCACTTGAGACGAAAACCTACAAATCTCTTCTCTTCCTTATAGATTCTTCAATTGACGAATTCCAAGACCTTTAGACCAATACCAAGTCCAACCTTTTCGGATGATGTGCTTTCCTTGTTCAAGTCAAACCCAATCAAATCTCTTCCAGTAGCACAACTTCGATCTCCAGTGGCAGAATTTTGACCTTCACTGCAGACTTGAAATTTTCGGCCCTTCTACAGTCGCTGATGCCACACATGTGATCTTCTTTTAGTCTCCCAGGGCTTCCTAAGACCTTCCCTTGGCTTTCTCTGACTTTTGGAGCTTGAGGATGGCTTCTTGTGACCTTTGCTTGACCTTCTTGCCTTATGTTCTTGAAGATCGAACTTGTAGAGGAAAACCCTAGATTTGCTGTAGAAATCCTAGCCTTCCTCCACACGTGAGAGAAAAATAGCCCAAAACCTAGTCTTCTTTGTCCTCTTCCTTCTTCACTGCCTTCTTCTTCTTCCTCCTTCGCTTGGATGAGTGAGAGATGCATGTGCTTCAAGGAGGCTTGTTTCCTCCTTTATATAGGCTTCTCAAAGGTGGACGTGGCTCCTCAAATTAAGCTGACAAGCCAGCTGCCAGGGTGGCTCGACCTTGGAGGGTATTTTGACACTTTTAAGGACAAAAATAAGTTTTTTTATAAGTTACAATGTGCCGGAAGGGGTGTTCAAGTTATGACAATGATTCTTTTGACTTCTTGACCTAGGACAAACCCTAGAAGCACTCAATGGGTGATTGACCTATAAAATAAAAGACCTTGAGCATGAAACCCATGCTCCAATGATAATAATAAATTTTTTTCTTTCATTTTACAATTTACAAGAATCAAAAATACATTTCATATTTATGAAGACTGAACCTAGTTACACAGTTTTCTTCCTCTTGTTCAAACACATTGTGATGGTAGCACACCTTTTCATAAGGAGGACATTCAAGCATCCAGTATATCCTTTGTTTGAGACAAAGCTTTGTTGAGTTATGCTCATTTTTAAAATGATGAATCCCTTGATGATTTGAACAGGATAGAACTTGTAGAGAAGACCTTGGATGAACAAAAATTTGCAACTACATCCACTAGCTTACGTGATAAAAAATATGATAGCCAAGAAGAAGATCATGTTGGCAGTATTTTTGTGATTAGGAGACATGGATGTAGGTCGCTGGTTTATTCATCGAGATCCTATCTATGACATGAATAGCGAAAGATTGATGTAGCGAAATATGAATTTGAACTTTCCCTTTCCAATCAGCATTGGGAGCCACTTCATGAAGCATGAATAGGTCATTGTAGATCTGATTTCTCTTGGTCTTGGTCCCTTGGACAGCGAAAAGATGTTGAGGTATGTGACGCATATCTTATTGTTGATCAACATCCCAGTCTCCTCATCAATGGGAGGGATCTGTATAAACAGAAGGAGCATTATGATCACATCATACATGCAGAAAATTTCCAGCCATTAATGTCTTCAGCTTATATGCTTTATTATACGTACAACAATTTAGCAGAAGGATGTATTTTCCCAGTTTTAATATGTTTGGGACAGCAGTCTTTGGTGTATTGCAGAAACATCCAGCTTTCAAAAAGAGGGCATTGACCCATAAATCATGAGTTATTTTGTTTTTTCAAATTTGTTTTTTTGTGGCACACATCATGTGAAGATTTGATAAAGCACAGCCTAAGGAGGGCGATACATTTTATGTAGGTTAATTTTGGAGCCCTTCTAACCCTTGGCCATTGAGGCTATGACAAGGTTATGGAAGCAATGCTGGAGCTTTATATCAGCCTTTGCAAAGGCATATTGTAGTGCATGATTGTGATTTATGTTTGATGATGGCCTGCCCTATTCATATGCTAGAGGTGATGATTATGTTAGTCCTATCCAATTGTCTACATTGAATAGAACAAGCATGTAGTAGCACACAACTTGGCGTAATCTTGGTGTTTTGTTCTATCTTTAGGAGCTCACTATTAGTTTTTATAGCATCAAAGGTGTTCTAGTCTCAAAATTTTGTGGAGAGGTTAAAACACATGAGATCTCCATAACCAATAAATCGTTTTTGGAAATTCCACCATGTCTTAATAGATTATTAGCACATTTTTAATTATTTCCTAAGTTTAAACTTAGGGAAAGGGGTTAATTAATCAAAATTAATTGAGATAAGGTGAGAATTCTCTAGAAACTCACAGATTGACTCCGGTATGATCTTAGCCCTTGATTAAGTTTTAATCTTGGCCGTTGGTGCTCCAACAAAGGATTATAAGAAGAAGTTGATGGGTAGATGGAGAAAACACTTGAGGGGTTCGATTTCCTTGGCAGTTCGATTTCCAGAGAGCAACAATAGTTGTTGGAAAGCCAGAGAAGGAAGCAAAATGAGTGAGGGGCAGAGATAGTGAGGCCAGAGGAAGCTCTGCAGATCCGGTTGTTGATTTGGGGTAGCATCGGATGTGCTTTAGCCATGAAATTTGGTGGAGAGGTTGAGGCACATGAGATCTCCAATACCCAGAAAGGGTTTGGGCAGATTCTAAACAGATCAGAAGATATTAAAATAATTAATATTTAATTGAAGTCCCTAAGTCTAAATTTAGGAAAAATTAAAATATAATGTGTATTAAATATTATTGGTTAGAATGGTCCAAAAGACATGGATCAAGCTAGATCTAATCTTAGCCGTTGATTAGGGAATTAATCTTGGCCGTTGAGATGTCAACAGGAAAAGTATAAGAGGCTTGAGGGTCACTTGGAGAACACACCAGAGTGATCAGTCATTCTATTCTCTAGAGCGAGGTTGCTAAGAGAGGTAGAATTAGTGATCGGGAGAGCAGCTGAGAGGCATTGAGTATAGAGAAACAAAGAAGGCAGAGAGTGTGCCGGGAGAGCAGCGCAGCAGCCAAGGAGAGTGACACAGAGCCAGCAAGGGCTCACGCAGGGCCACGCAGAGGCAGCCAAGTGCTGTGAAGAGCACCAAAGGGGCCAGCATAGCTGACGCAGAGGCTCCTAGAGCTAATGCAGGGCCTCCTGGGGTTGACGCAAGCCAAGGAAGGCTTACACAGGGCCAATGCTAGGCTAGGAGAGGCTGACGCAATCCAGATTGGGCAGACGCTGGGGTTGCAGAGCAGTTTTGTGCTGAGGAACTGCTGGAAGGATTTTCCAGGGTTTCAGCCAGGAGATTTCTCTCAAACTGTGAGGTATAGCTGCTAAGGAAATTCTCTGTTGGGTAGGCTAGTTTCAGCACCCAGATTGTACTCTGATATTGCTTAATAAGAAATCCCTCAGATAGCTGCACCGGTTTTCTCGCATTGGGTTATTTCGGGGACATTGGTCCAAAAATAATGGTGTCATGTGGTGTGTTTGTTCTTGTTTCTTTTAGTTGTTGAATTGTAATATATTGAGCATGCGTTAGTGTTTATATTGAGCATGCGCTGGAGGCCTACGAAACAACTTCACATGACAATTAGGGCATGGACAATTGTTTCAAGGTCTTTATACTTCAATATGCAATATGTGATGACTTATCAAAATAAAATTTCAACAAAATATCTCTAGGAATATTCACTTATTCAAACATGGTCCATGACATGATGCAACGCTATAAAGAGACAAATTTCAACCATTTCACACAAGAAAAACAACACATTTCAGCCTAGTATAGCGAAAATCCCCAGCGACATGAATGTGACATAACGAAATCGACAAAATAGCATCAAAAGAGCACTTACATGTGAGAACAAGTATATCCAATCATCATCATATGACAATATAGAAGCTCCAAGACAAAAATGAAGAGATCCAAACATCAAAATTCATTCATCCATCCAATTTTGTCCTCCAAAAAGAATAGCGAAAACCTCACAAGAGAGAATGATCCAATTCAAGTGATGATGATCCAAATGATTCATCACACTCCTATTTACACACTTCCTAATGAATTCAATTTAGCTAATTAGGCCTAATTTAGCCCCTAGAGTAAAATAATGTGCAAAATAACAATAACATTTGGTGACAAGCCCACGAAATAGCTCAATAATACATGAATAAGCCTCTCAAGACTCAAGAGGGTCAAATGATCAACAAAGCGAGTTGTTGGGCCTTTAAGGAGGCCTAGTGAAGTCCAAATGTTGTCATGATGTAGAAATGGACTCCCATCATAGTGGACAAGGGGTTGGCCCCTTGTTTTCCAAGCAAGAACCTATGGTACTCCCAAGTGGGGGGGTACAAGGTCATCTTCATGGGCCTCCAAATGGATCGGAAGTGCTTGTAGACCATCTGTAAGGGTTGGAATGATGACATAAGCCCTTCCTTTATAGCGAAGAACAATCCTCTAGATCCTGGAACCTCTGCCAAGCGTATGGTGCATCTGTGGAGCCGGTTGGGCATGGTGAACCAGGTGCATCACCCTCATCCCAAAGGTGGAATATGAGCAATCAACGAACGTTGCTGGGGATCCACAGTAATCTCAGCTATGGTGAAGGCCCATGGCTCTCAACACTCGCCCTACAAGTGCCATTGTGGTGATTAATGTGCCCTAATTAATGCAAATTATTTGAAGCATTAAAAACTATTGAAACATTTTTGCATGTGTTCTTCGTTAGATAATGAATGAATGGATGTTCCTAGAGGATTGATTGCATTGGCATCCTTGAAACTCCACAACAAGTGTCATTGAAGTATAAAAATCTAGAAGTCATTTTGTTGTTGCTTCCATTAAGGGTTGCAAAATCTTCTAGGTTTCCTTGAAGAGCGAGTTGTCATTTCTTGGTTTATCTTGACTCCATTTCTCCCAATTGTTGATTTGGGGTAGCATCAGATGTGCTCTAGCCACGAAAATTGGTGGAGAGGCTAAGGCACATGAGATCTCCAATACCCAGAAAGGGTTTGGGCAGATTCTAAACAGTTTGGGAGATTTTAAAATAATAAATATTTTTAATGGGGTCCCTAAGTTTAAACTTAGCGAAAATAAAATATTAATGTGAATTAATATAAAACTGTTTTAGAATGGTCCAAAAGTCATGGATCAAACCAGATCTAATCTTAGCCGTTGATTAGGGACTTAATCCCGACTGTTGATTTGTCATCGAGAAAAGTATATCAGGAGGCTTGAGGGTCACTTGGAGAACATACTGAGGGAGACTAGTCAGTTCAATTTCTAGAGCAGAGTTAGCTGAGAAATTGAACCAGTGGTCTGGTGAGCAGTCAGGAGGTAGCAAGTATGGAGCAGAGAGGCGGGATCAGCCATTGGAGATCAGCGTTGAGGTATGAGAGGCAGACACAAGGCTTTTTAGGCAGACGCATAGGCAGCAGAAGACTACGCAGTCACTAGCTAGGCATGCGTGAGGTAATGCAAAGAGGCCCAGGGCTGATGCAGAGGGGTGAAGAGCCACGCAGAGGTCAGCCGGGCTGACGCTGGGATTGGGAGGAGTGTTGGAGAATTATTTCTCTTTGTGGGTAAGCCAGTTTGGCACCTTTTTGTACCGATTTTCCTGCATTGGGTTTTTCTGGGGACTGTTTTCCAAAATAACTGTGCCAATGTGTTGATTCTTGTGCATATGTTTGTTTCTGTATTTCGGTGTGATATCTGTAGCAATGTTTATTGAAGTAATTTCATGAATAACTTATTGAGGAATAAGTAGAAAAAGTAAATCAGTTGCTGCAGCGATAGAATTTTCACATGGTATCAAAGGGAGTAATCAGAGACAAGAAGGGAAAATCAGTTATGGGTCGAGACCACAATGCAGAGGCATCCACGTCAGGGGACTTACACAGATTTTCAGAAGATTGCACAAGAGAAAGAGATGTCGATTTCTCTATGTTAGCTTCTAGTCTGGAAGAAGAAGTGGCGTGTATGACTAGTGCTGCATCATTAGAAGTATGGTATATAGACAGTGGAGCCTCCTGGCATATGGCAGGAATCAGGGAGTGTTTCTTAGAATATCGACATGAAAAGATGAACTTTCAGATCACCATGGGGAACAAGGCAAAGTGTACTCCAGTAGGGAAGGTGTTAAGTTTAGGTATGTTCTATGCTAGAGCAATTTATTTAAATTTTCACAGTTAGCAATCACGTCAACATTACGATAAACTACAGATAGAACATAAATATAAAACGCAGAAGACAAGCCAAGACAAGAGGACACAAGATATGGCGCGAGCCAGGGATAAACCCCACAATGTGTGGGGAAACCCTTTGATCAAATTTTCTTTTATCTTCAAAATCCAGCAGAGAAAGAGAAAGAGAGAAAGTACATTTACAACAAAAGTCAACACTTTGACTTATCTAGATCTAGCATAGATCATTTCGTATAATGATGAGATCAGTTGAAGACATCCTACTTCCACTGATTCTCAAGGTGACTCCTTCACCTATCATCGAGCTGCATCTCGTCCATTTGCTGCACCTTACTGTGTAGCATCGTCATGCTGCTCATGATCACACTTATCATGAAGCTGCCCGTTGCATCATTCATCACAGTTGCACCATTCTCATGATTACATTTACTATGATGTTGTCCATGCTCCCCGCATCATTGTGCTGCCCATGCACATGATCTTATTCATCATGATGCTCATGATATATGGATTATGCTGCTCATACTACCCATATGCATCATACCGCTCATACTGCCCATGTTGCTCATACTACCCATATGTATCATACTGCTCATACTGCCCATGCTGCTCATACTGCCATATGCGTATATATGTTCATTTGCAGCGGATGCGTTATATATATCAGTCTCAGTGTATTGCCATAATTGTGTTGTATACATGACATGCGTATACATAACAGCGTTGAGTTTTCTACATATACATAACAATGCATGAGATTCCATCATAGAACAGTGTATCAATTCTCTGCTCAACGTGTAGAGACTGCGTGGTAAGGTTTTATTGAACAGCGTATAGATAATGTGGATAAGGTCCAGCGTATCGATTGTCTACTCAACATGTATTCATTTCCTTGATTGCCCAGCGTGCATTCATTGCCTGCATGTTATATCATGTCCTGCGTATATGATCCATAATGAATAGCGTGAATATAACCTTGACTTCCCAGTGTGTGTTCATTGCCTCCACTACCCAGCGTGTATCTACCTTACCTTGCTTTGACTGCGTCACTTATTGTATGTATCTGCGTTCCATAATATCATGATTGGATTCCATAATGAATTCCATGAACAGGCCTACGTTGTTTAGTTGTTCCTTATGGTTGCGGCATTATATGATTCATCACGTTGACTATCTTGCGTATGAGTCTCCCTGATCTGCGTATCAATGTACAGCATACAAGTCTTCCCTGATTTGCGTATTAATGTCATCATACGTCTTCTCAGGTTTGTGTATCAATGTCATCACAAGACTACGTATCAATCTTTCAACCCTGCGTAAATAACAACATATATGAACTGCGTAGATAGTGTCACAGCGTATTAGGCTGTATGTACTGCGGCTAGCTATATATATGTATCCCTTTGAATGTTGTGCGATATATCTCCATTGCTGTGCCATTTCAGCGTATAGAGTGCATGAGTTTCCATGTCTGCGTGGAATCCTTATTACAGTGAAACCATCCGAATATTTTCACTTGTGAATATCTTGCTGCGTTGTATCATAGCCTGCGAATAGATGATTTCATAGACACGAATTTAGGGCATCACTTTGAGGGCAACACGTTGACTGTGATTAGAGCTTTATCTGCAGCTAGGGCTTCTTCTAGGCCAGCACATTCTTTTGGTTTTCCCCTTCTCCAAAAACCCAAGACATGGAGAGGAGATCACCTCAAGAATGTGTGTAAATGATATCAAATCCTCATCTATTTATACCAAAACGAGGATGATGAATAGACATGTCGGTTGGGCTTCTAGAGCCTACATAAGAGCTGGTCGGCTTGATAATAATTACATAAACAAAATAAATTCATATCTCCATAAATACTTATCGGAATCGGATGATCTTTGGATCAATCCTACACCTCTCGACGAGAGGGATCCAATAAAAATATCAGCTTCCATAAATAAGCCGACCCACATGGAGTTTGGCCCTAGTTGCCAATTTAACACTCCCTCTCAACTAGGGAGAACTCCATCCGCTGATCCATATGTCCGACTGTACTATCTCGGCCATTAGTGCCTTGCACTGCTCTGCCTAGCTTTGCTCAGTTCTGCTGGCTCTGCTCTACTCTGCTCAGCTCTGCTGGCTTTGCTCTGCTCTGCTCAGCTCTGCTGGCTCTGCTAGCTTTGCCTCTGCTCAACTTTGCTTTGCTCTGCTGGCTTTGCTAGCTCTGCTCTGCTCAGCTTTCTAGCTTTGCTCTGCTCTGCTTAGCTCTGCTTTGCTCAACTCTGCTGGCTCTGCTAAGCTCTGCTCTGCTTAGCTCTGCTGAACTATGAAGAAGAAGAATTGATCGAGAATGTCTCATACCATTCTCCACTGACCCGAAGTCAGACTCAGAGTGCGTACCACTAGTCCCAGACTAGTCTCAACCAACTCGAAGTCAGCGTCATAGTATGTACGACTCTCACTGCTCCCAGACCAATACTGCACTGACACGAAGTCAGTCTCGGAGTATGTACCACTGGTCCTAGACCAGTCTCAGCCGACCCGAAGTCAGCGTCATAGTATGTACAACTCCTACCACTGGTCCCAGACCAGTATCATTGATCCCAGATCAATGGAGGTC
>APFE031076969.1:495-13828 GCA_000404065.3 Pinus taeda | reverse complement strand
AGAACAAAATTCTTACTTGAATTGACCAGCCTTTTTACCTGTCCTGCATTCACCATCGCTATATTTGTCTTCTTGCGATGAGCTCTGACAATGAACTCCTTGCCATCTTTGAAAAGATGATATTTGTTTTCATGGCGATGAAAGATAGCTTTCCTGTCAAACAAGTAAGGACTTCACAAAACAATTCCTGCTATATCAAAAGGTACCACAGCTGAATAGAAGTCTCTACAGGTGAAATAGACTGTAAAATCAGATTCAAAACACATGAATCCTTCAGGATTGACTGCTGGTTCACCTCCAATGGATACCTGCAACCTGATACAGTTCTCTCAATACTAGGCCTTAGTGGCTCCTAGAACTTTCACGGCTCAAAAACCTATGAAAATGACCTCTAATGGCTAAAAGACCTATGCCAATGGCTTTAGAACGTCCAAAATGCCCAAAATAAAAAAAAAAAATTTCGTCCAAAACCGCCTTTCCTAGCCAAAGTTATGGCCGTTTACTCCCAACTGCCAGTTTCCCCTAAAAAAACTCCAGCTAACTTTAGTTAAGCTCTACCAATTATGGCGGGACCGCCAAATTTGGCGCTCCGCCAACTGAAAATTTAGTTTAACTGACCAAAATTTCCGCATGTGACCACGTTGAACAACTCGGTGGTTATCCTTGGAATCCGTGCTACCTGTTTGGTTATGGCCCTGGTTCCAGGCGCTTGGTCATATGGAATGGGGGCTGGCCCCCTTCATTTCCCGCCGCCTGAAATTTAAACCTTTTAAATTCTTCTCACCGCCATTCTAACAACTCCGCCTCCGTGGCCTAATGGTAAGGCGTTGGCTTCGTGCAAGGTAGGTTGGGGGTTCAATCCACAACCCCACCATAATTTTGATATGCGCCCCCATTGCTTACATCACCTAAGCCACATGGAAGCCTCTGGGCTTGCCATGTGGCAGCTTTTGATCGGCCCATTCAAAGGAATATTCCATGGAATATTTCCAAGGAATATTCCATGGAATATATATATATATATTTTTTAAATTCAAAAATTAAGGGTTATTGGGCGATTTTGTTTTTGCCATAACTTTCACATACGACAACTGTTTTTCGAACCGTTTGCAACACCGGAATCGGGAGGACGAGCTCTATTCATTCATTCAGGTTCAAGCCAATTCCAAGCACTTTCAATTTTGAGCATTTTACGACACTTGGGACATGAGCCCCTGATCAAAGGGTAATCCTAATTGCATGATAAAGTTGGCTAAACAGTAAGATAATTAGGGAAATGAGACAGTAACATAGTTATAGAGGCACGTAAGTGCCTAAATCATTGTGAAGGGTTGCGCGAAGGACAGTTAGATACCTTCGCGGAGGTTCTGAAAGATGGAAGAAGAAATACATCGATAAGCCCTAAAGTCTTATCGATCTACTCGAAGGCAGGGATCGATGTAGAAAACCGACATCGTAACCATCTCAAGGTGCAGAAACTTGGTTCCTATTGATGAGCCTTGGTATTACAACAAGAATGTTGTAACTCCCAAGGCTACCAACTTTAATTATCAACCCAGGGTTCGTACAAACTTAAGAGGTATTAGCACGATATGTGTGGCGTACAATGTGTCATTCCTTTGTTGTCATGATGTAATGGAGTGCATGTACTGAAGCCAAATCCTAAACTAATTGCAGAGAATGAAATGTTCGAAATGGAAGCTTAGCCTAGTGCAAGAAAGAAAGTACAAGGAAAAATGTTAAAACACTTCATTTTCTAATTAAATGCTAAGAGGCTTTGTTTCAAAAGAATGCTAAGTTAACATGTATGCAATCTTCATGTCCTAAGCATGCATATTCAAAACAACAAACATCACTACTGTGCATGTAAAGGACTGAAATAAATCCATTTTTTTCTTTTTGTCTTTTTTCATGTGAGAGTGTGAAAGCTAATATATTTTGGTGATGTGGTAGGTGGCTTGGAGATGATGGTGGATGGCTTGAAGGCTTGGTATACCCTTAGGTGACCTTGTGTGGCTTCTTGGACGTTTTCCCTCAATTCGGCCTCAAAACAAGCCACTACAGGAAAACCTACAAGATGTACTAAAAATCTACAAGATCCCTTGAAAACCTACATGATATAGTCGAGAAAAATGATGGGTGCTAGAGTTCATGGAAGGCTTAGGGAAGGTGGTTTGTGTATATAATGGAGTGAGAAAATGCCTAGGATCACTCAGAACCTAAAACCAAAGTTGGGAGATGGATGGATTTGCTCAAAATGTTTGGAGAAGTTTCCTTGTGAAATGATGAAATTGGTGAGGGTTTAATGACCAAGCAAATCAAATCCAAATTGGATGGGAAAAAAATTGTTATTAACTAGGATGTCTTAGGTCCCTATTACAAGTGGAATCACTCAAAAAAACCTCTGTTAACCCATGCAAAAAAAATAAAAAATATTACTAGTCGAAAATCTAGAAATTCGAGCACTAGTGAGCTAGTAAATCTTAAAATGCCTAAACAAATCAAGTGAATAAAATGGGGCAATTTTTGTTATGAAATAGAATGTTTTTTGATCTAATGCAAGTGTAATCAATTCAATTTAATCTCATTAGCACGCTCTAAAAAATGGCAGAAATTTACTGTTCTTTGCTAAAAAGGAGGTCCAACAATCTAGATTTGGGAACAAGAAGACTAATCCAAAAAGCTCAATGATTACTATGAACTTCCAAAGCTTTTGCAAGGATGAAATAATACTTGTGATTCTACAAAAGAACTTTCATCAACCATTTAACTCAATCCTACAACAAGAAATCATTAATACTAAACGCAGAAATAGAAAGAAATAAAAACTAGAGATGCATGTGAATAAGAAGTGAAAAGAAGGAAATAAGATGATACGAAAGGGATTTGAGGCTCCTGGGTAGGCCAAGCACAAGGAAACTCATAGACCTATGGAGGAGAACAAGATTTAGAAGTTGAATATGACACCAATCTTCATTATTTTCATTAGTAGAATTACATCCGTACAAGAAAATACAATGGAGCTGCAAAACTACAAGCTCTCTCCACCATAACACTAAATGAAAATCTATCCCTAGAGGAAAATTCAACTTGGTACTTATACAAAATAATTAGGAATCATTCCCCATGAATGGAGGAATATTTCCCCACCAAAATCCCTTGATTAGTGGATCTGGTCCCTTGATTAGTGGAGCACATTCCTAGATTTTCTCAATCATTGGAGTTCCATAATTTGTGTCATAATTCCATAATATCTTGTTGACTTATTATTTATTATTTATCCTCCAGTAGTATGGAACAAGTCCCTAAATTATCTCCTCCTCCAACTTTTCATAATCTGCACAATATTCTCATAATATTCCACAAAAATAAATAATATTAGGCACAAATATTCAATTATTCATAAACCTTCCTAATGAATATATTAAAGTTAAAAATAAATTATCTAATGCAAAAAGAGAGGTTTAATGTGTTGAAGGATGGTCCTAGGCCTTAATTTCTGTTTTAAATTAGAGGCATGGGCCTTAATTTATGTCTAATTTAGAGGCCCATCATACCCCCTCGCTGAAAGTGTTGCTCATCCTCTGAGAAACTTAGTGAAGTCAATGTGCCTCATTCATGGCCCTAGTGACCTCTCTCTTGTGAATTAAGAATCTTGGCTATAAGTTTTGCAAGGACAAGCCAAAAAACATATTTGTGCAAAGAAAAACCGTTGTTTCTTGAGACCATTAGTTTTCCTTATTCCCCTTATTCAAGATGGTTCTTGATTATTTTTTCCAATTTGGCAAGGTCTTCCAAACCCTTATCAACATTCTTCTACCTTGTTCCACCATTTGGACATCTCTAAAACCTTAAAACTGCCTTTAGATGAGAACTAGGACATCTTGTAGTAATTCTTGTGAAAACTACAGGAAACCCTGTTAAAACTACAAGAAACTATTTTTAAGCATAAATGATAGTTTGAGCCTAGGACAAACCCTTACTTTAATTCCATTCCTTTCTCCCATTTTTATAACATCTTTTAGGCCTTGGACAAAAGCTAAAAAGAGATAAGATACCTCTTTGAAACCCTCTTTTTATCACCACAGTTTGAGTTCTGTTTTCGTGGTGAATGCCTCATTTCCTTTCGTTGTCTTCTTCTTCTCTCTTGTGGCCTAGATGATTGACTAATGGCCTTGGAGTTCTCTATTTTCATTAGGTCTCTCTCAGGAACTGTCATTTTGGGGTTTAGCACATTTTTCTTTTTCTTTATTTCTTCCTTCTTGTAGTAGAATTCTGCCTTCCTCTAGTAGCCATTCCTTGTTCCTTTAGAGTCTTCTAACTGTATGGGAGTGATGAGAAATTATGAAGAGGGATTGGATGATGATGCTAGGGCTCAAAGGGAGTAGTGTAGGTTTGTGAAAATGGAGAGGATGCTCTCTTTGTTTTTTCTCAAGAATGAAATGGGATGGACGAATGATGAATAGATAGTGAATATGAAGTGGATGGAGGACTTGGAGTGTTGTGGTGACTTGACCTTTGCAAAAAAATCTTCTTTTAAGTGTTGTCCACATTCCTTGAAATCATCACCCTTCATAATTTTACTTTTCAACATTGCATGAGTGAAGGAGTGAGCTGCAATTAACTAGTTGAAGGCGGTTGAGACTGCTAACCCATCCTTAGCTATAAAACCTCATCTCTCATGCATTGACAACAAATTTTTAACTATAATATGCTCAAGAGAAGAGGTCAAGCATATTGCATACCTGTACCTACCTGATGGCCTTCCTGTAGATTCTATTTGTTGGAGAGTGAAATCCTTGCTTGTATTTGCTGCATGTGTTTTCCTCTTTCTTCTCTAATGTTGGTCCTTGATGTGTAGGTACCAGATGGTGATGATGATGAACCTCACTATGTTGATGGGTTTCCTTTTATCAAATCCCCGTGTCATTTTCTCTGATGAATGGAGGGTTGTATAGGTCTTCTTACCAAATTTAATGAATGAGGAATTTTAAATGAAAATTCTTGGTATACAATTCCTTTATGCTGCAATCTTTTTCAACAAACTAGAAGGTTTTTTTATATCATTTTCAATTGGAAAAATGTGGGAAAGTTCAGCTCCTACCTCCTTATCACATTCTGATGAAGCCAACCTCTGTTTTTTTTCCTTTAAAACTGCTCACTGCCAATCTTGTAAGTGGTGTTCTATATCCTATAGGATTTTAGGGAATCCTATAGGTTTACAGGACAACGACTTGTTTTGTCCATATCTCCCAAATGGTGGACTTGATTGTGCTGAAACTTTCTAATCATATTGCCATCATCATTATGTACCTCCCCATAAAACCAATTCGATTAATGGATGCATGGATCTCGAGAAAAACTAAAAATGGCTGAAGGTGATGGAGGCCTATTTCTTGGAAATTGTGTACTATAATTTGTTGAAATTTCTTGGGCATGTTACCATCATTCATATACATCTCCTAATGAAACAATGTTTTAAATGGATGCACGAATACCGAGAAAATGTAAAAATGGCTATAGGTGATGGAGGCTGATTTCTTAAAAAATGTGCACTGGAATTTGATGAAATTTCTTGAACATGTTACCATCATCCAAATGAATTTCTCCCTGAAACAGATTGGAAAATGGATGAATGGTTTTCAAGTTATGGCAAAAACAAATTTATGCTCTATGTATTTTTGTATCATGTAGTAAAATAGAGCATCATGTAGTTTTTTAGGAAAGCAAGCAAATTGAATGGTAGAAGCTTGAAAATTATGGGTGGATGGTGAAAATATATGAGGGTGATGGATTGGCATGGCCTTGGCCTTGTTAGAGAATTTTAGCAAAGGAGGAGAAAGTCAAAATTTGACTTCTTTTGACTAGGCTTGACCAATTTTCCTTTTGGTACCAACTTGTTCTTGTTGCTTGTAGATGTTGGAGAGTACATGCATTCATCAAAGAGATGCATGAAGCAAAGGTTTCTTTTTTTTTTCTTCTAGGCCTACTAGCCGCCTCAATGAGGTTTTCAACTCGTAGGTCTGCCTAGGCACCTCAAAGGAGGTTTTCACCTAGGATCTTTTCATTTTTCTCTTCTTTTTTTTTCAACCCATTCACTGCCTCATGGAGGTTTTCAATCAATGAGCCAATCTCAGGTGCCTCCAAGGAGGTTTTCACCTGATATTTTTATTTTTTTCTCTTTTTTTTAACCCTACCCTACTTGAAAAACAAAATGACTTTCAAGTATAAGAATACTTCCAATGGAGCCATGTGCACTTCAAGATGACAGGAAAAATGATGTGTAGGCTTGAAATGTATGCTTTGACATGCACCTGGATTTCAGAGGCCAAATGATTTGACTTTGAAAGGATCAAGCATAGTTGAAGAAGAGAGTGATGTTGCAACTTAGTGACTTTCTGGAACCATATTTCAATATAGTTGTGATGTCCTTGGTCCTTTTGCTGATCTGGATCATTCTTCATGTCTTCTTCTACCATGACCATCAAATCTTCCTCTTTTTGCTGATTGTTCTCTTGAATACATGAGGGAGTTCTCTTGATCTCTGATTTTGATGTCTACTCTTCATCAAGTGTAGCCCATAATTCTGTGGTCTTCTCATTTGAATATTCTTCTTCTGTATGTGGTCCTTCAATGATATCAAGATAATATCTCTTTTGCAATACTCTTCCTGAGCTATGGTGATAACAATTGATCCCAAGAAGAGATGTTTGGAAGTGTTGTACCTCAGCATTGTAAGTGGGTTGAGCTAATTCAATGTGTGGATTTGGAAATGGTGGTATAGGTAGTTGAGTGGGAGTGTATATTTGAGATGGACGTGGATGGGGTTGTGGTTGTGGTGGAGGTGAATGGTAAGGATAACATGGAGTTGGGTATGGAGGATATTAAGGAAAATATTGACGATATTGTGGATGGCTCCCATAAGTTCCTTGCCAACCTTGTTGCCAAGATTGGTTTTTGGGTTGAGATGGCCAATGTTGCCAAGGAAAGGGCGTGTTCCAATTACTTTGAGGTGGATATGCATAACCTTGAAATTGTGAATTAGGTTCTTGCATCATATCAGGTTGTATAGGCTTCCATGGTCCTCTTGGAGTTACATAACATAGCTACATTGGCAATTGACTCATTCCATTGTCCTCTTGGTAAACTTCCTTTAACCTTGGTAATGATGGACAATGTTTAACATCATGTGATTCTGCAACACAAATATCAACATTTTCTTTTCCTTCATATTTCATTCTTAACATTTCTACTTGTTAGATTGCTAAGAATTTCTATTTTAAAATAATCAAACAAATTTCCAAGTTTAGCTTGACTTACCGATCTTGATGCTGACTTACCTACTCTTGTTTTTCCTCTTGATATGTGTTTGTGTGTTTCACAATTTTCTTCAAATGATAATTGGTATACATCACCTCTACTCATGAGATCAAGGAGATTAATCCATTCATCACTAATTTTTCTAAGTAAGAGTGTTTTTAGTGTGTCGAATCCTAAATGATGTAGTTTTTCCCTCTTAACATTATACATGAACCTATCTATTAGATCCTCAAGGCTCTCATCTTCTCTTTGATTCATTCTAAATATTTCTTCCTTAAGGTCATGATCTTTATATTTTTCTAGAAATATCTTTTGCATATCATTCCATGATGTTATTGAATTAGTCCCTAAACTCATGAACCATTTAAGAGCTTTATCCTTCAATGTTTCCGGAAACAATCTCAGTTTTTGAGTTTTTAATAAGTAACCATAAGATCTACAAACAATTTCAAATTCAAGAGAAAGGTTTCTGGATCCTCTACCCTTGGACCATGAAATTTTGGAAGAAAAGATGGAGGGATGTTCTTCATGTGCACACTTCCATTAGTATCTTGAATGGGAAATTTGAGAGGATCTTCCTCATTGTCATCATATCCATCAATTTATTCTACATTCTTCGACATCTTCTTCTTCTACCTACAAAAGTGAATGGTGATGTGGCTCTTATTGCACCACGTGATCAAATAGGGGGTGGGTTAGTGTTGGAGATTTTTTTTGTTTTTGCTTTTATGATTGAATGAAAACTATAATGCAATGCAATTTTCTACTTTTGAAATTAAATATTCCTAATGAAATTTTTTTTTTTTTTTTTTTCAAAAAGTAAAAAGAAATGAATCACTAGGGAAGGAAACAATGCATACTTTGATACCTCCTCGACAACGACGCTAAAAACTAATGAGCCTTGGTATTCCAACAAGAATGTTGCAACTCCCAAGGCTAATGAATTTAATTATCAACCCTAGGTTCATACAAACTTAAGCGGTATCGACACTATATGTGCGGAATACAATGTGTCCTTCCTTTGCTATCATGATTTAATGGAGTGCATGTTCTGAAGCCAAATCCTAAACTAATTGTAGAGAATGAAATGTTCAAAATGGAAGCTTAACCTAGTGCAAGAAAGAAAGTACAAGGAAAGAGACTAAAATCAAATCTTAAAACACACCATTTTCTAACTAATTGCTAAGAGTATTTGCTTTAAAAGAATGCTAAGTTAACATGTATGCAATCCTATTGTCCTAAGCATGCAGATTCAAAACATAAAACATCACTACTGTGCATGTAAAGGACTGAAATAAATTTGTTTTTTTCTTTTTGTCTTTTTTCATGTGAGAGTGTGAAAGATAATATATTTTAGTGATGTGGAAGGTGGCTTGGAGATGATGGTGGATGGTTGGAAGGCTTGGGAGACCCTTAGGTGACCTTGTGTGGTTTCCTGGAGATTTTCCCTCAATTCGGCCTCAAAACAGGCCACTATAAGAAAACCTACATGATGTACTAAAAACCTACAAGATACAACCGAGAGAAAAAAAATGGGTGATGGAGGTGATGGAAGGCTTAGAGAAGGTGTTTGGTGGATGGAATGGAGTGAGAAAATGCCTAGGATCACTCATAACTCAAAACCAAAGTTGGGAGATGGATGGATTTGCTCAAAAAGCTTGGAAAAGTTTCCTTGTGAAATGATGAAATTGGTGAGGGTTTAATGACTAAGCAAATCAAATCCAAATTGGATGGGAAAAATTTTGTGATTAACTAGGATGTCTTAGGTACCTGTTCCAAGTGGAATCACTCAAAAATACCTATGTTAACCCATGAAAGAAAAATAAAAAAACATTACTAGTCGAAAATCTAGAAATTCCAGAACTAGTGAGCTAGTAAATCTAAAAAATGCCTAACCAAATCAAGTGAAAATGCAATGGGGAAATTTTTGTTATGAAATAGAATTTTTTTTTGATCTAATGTAAGTAGAATCAATTTGATTGAAGCTTGTTAGCATGCTCTAAAAAATAGCATAAATTTATTGTTCTTTGCTAAAAAAGAGGTCCAACAATCTAGATTTGGGAATAAGAAGACTAATCCAAGCAGCTCGATGATTACTATGAACTTCCAAAGCTTTTCCATGGATGAAATAATTCTTGTGATCCTACAAAATAGCTTTCATCAACCATTTAACTCAATCCTACAACAATAAATCATTAATACTAAATGCAGAAATAGAAAGAAATAAAAACTAGAGATGCATGTGAATAAGAAGTGAAAAGAAGGAAAGAAGATGATACAAAAGGGCTCTGAGGCTCCTGGGATGGCCAAGCCCAAGGAAAGTCAAATACCTATGGAGGAGAAGAAGATTTAAAAGCTGAATATGACACCAATATTCATTATTTTCATCAGTAGAATTACATCCTTGCGAGAAAATACAATGGAGTTGCAAAAATACAAGCTCTCTCCACAATAACACTAAATGATTAGGAATCATTCCCCATGAATGGAGGAAGCTTTTCCCACCAAAATCCTTTGATTAGTGGATTTTCTTCCTTGATTAGTGGAACACATTCCTAGATTTTCTCAATCATTGGAATTCCACAATTTGTGCCATACTTCCATAATATCTTGTTGACTTATTATTTATTATTGTTCGTCCAGTAGTAGGGAACAAGTCCCTAAATTATCTCCTCCTCCAACTCTTCATAATCTACCCAATATTCTCATAATATTTCATAAAAATAAATAATATTAGGCATAAATATTCAATTATTCATAAACCTTCCTAATGAATATATTAAATTTAGAAATAAATTATCTAATGCAAAAAGAGAGGTTTAATGTGTTGAAGGATGGTCATAAGCCTTAATTTATGTTTTAATTTAGAGGCATGCACCTTAATTTATGTCTAATTTAGAGGTCCATCACCTGCATCCCCCCATACTGCTTCGGGTGAGACTTTGGTCCACACTCAGCACACTAATGTCGAAAGGGCCATTAGTGTAGGGATTTGCTTGGCTGCCTAATGCTGAACCTAGGTAAGGGCCCATCAAGTCAACAAATGGTTCCATTGCCGAGACCAGGATCTGCATAACGAGATGTGTGATGTCGTATCATTGGAATCCAACTAAGAAAGAGATTGAAAACTAGTTGGATAGAAAGATCCATAAATTCATGATGCAAGAAAACAAGAACCCATGATCGATGAAAGAACAGTGGTTGGACAGATACCTGTACACAGAAATACACGAAATCTTCTTCTGTTCCTTCCCAATTGAATTATACGAGTGTATCGTGACGTTGGCAGACGGCCAAGGAAGTGGAGGCTTAACAACCCAATTGTTTAGACACCGAAGTTAGTAAGAAGATTGGAAGCTTTTGAAGATAAGATCATGCGCGTTGTCGACCATTGGCTCGATTGCATCCTAGGAGGATTTTTGGCAGAGTTCGTGGTTGATACCTTTGTCAGTTACAGTGAAGCAGAGCACCGCTTATTTAAAGGAGCACGAGGTAAGTATTTAAAATCACTAAATGCTTGGATTAAAATGCTCTTGTGTGAATAGCAAGTTATGCGGTTATCTTGATGTTTGGAGCTACGCGAAGTGGAAAGTCTTTCAGGGATAACGGAAGAAAAGGTCCTAAGAATAGCCCACTAATTAGGCCTCCATTGAGTGATGATGAAGGAGAAACACAGTCTTCTCCATTGAGCTTTGTGTAGCTGATAAGAAAAGGGTTCCCGTGAATACCTACACCACCTCCATCCTCATCCCATCCATCCACACCACCTCCATCCTCACCTCCACCTGTCACCCCATCGCCCACACCACCCCCACCTCCACCGTTGTTCAATATGACGAACTCTGTAAAACCACCTGTATTCAAGGGTGTAGGGAATGAAGATCCATACTAGTTTTGTTTCATCGCTAAGGTTGTATGGGAAGCCCAGGGTATCGCCGATGACCAGATGAAGAAATCCACGCTCCCTAACATGGTACATGTTACACAAAAATATCATCACCTTGATTATTGTAGAGCCTCTAATCTACACCTACTTATCTACCATTTTCCTCAATCATTCCTTATCTTTCCTTATCTTTTGCCTCATTTTCACCATAAAACCACCCAGATCATTACATTAGGTGTTATTAAGCATGATTAAGTAAGTTTTGCTAATGAATGACTATTTGTTTAGATTTTGACTTACTTGCAGGAATCCTGCAACTATCTGATGATCCTGCAGCTATCTGAAGATCCTGCAGCTATCTGAATATCCTGCAGCCTTTTTGTTAAACGTAATGTTCCACGTGTCAGTTTGCTAGATGAGCCACATGGGCACTTAGGTGTCAATGTGCTCGAGGTTCCTGTCCTATTTTTCCAGCCATCCACGTCATCTTTATCCACGGTCAAAGCTGGGCAAGTCCCGGTCAACTCAAGGCAGTTTAACGGTGATTGTGAGCTGCTTGGTCACGTCATCTTAAACGGTGATTTGTCCACGATTCTACAGATGGAAGGGGACATGATTCAACATGGGATTCATTACCCATGACGACAGAACCACTAACTCCTCCACGCAGCCGCATGAAGTGTCAAGGAACCATGAATACGCATAACAGTTTATTTACTTTTCAGTTAATCAGCTGCACGGATAGGCTATCTTAGAAACTTCTATAAATAGCTGCGTTTGTGTACGCTCATTAGGCTTTTTATCAGTTGTAATTTGATGAACCTGTGTTACATTTTAAAGCATTCTAAACTCTGTTTTTAAGTGCTATTCTAGCACTCTGTTTTATACATTTTTTGCAATGAAGAAATAGACATAGCATTGTTTTGAAGTTTCCAGATCTCTGAGTTTTCCTTGTGGCTGAATGGACAGAGGGCCCCTGCTCATTTCTGCCACTGTAAAGTATTTTATGTGCAGTATCATTTTCTTTACTTGTTCATTTCTTTAAGCATGTATAGTTTCTTTTATTTGTTTTCCTTTCTTTCAAGCTGATCAGTGTTATTTCCTTGCAGATTTCTTTAGCCCGGGATTTGTGTGTGTATTTGCTTTAATGTCTAATGGTAGTTGCAGTTGTCTTATTCATTATGCTGCCCTCTTTACTCTGTTTTTCTAGATTAGCTTTAGTGTAGTTTTACAAGTTGGATGCTAACTAATTTATGCTCTCTTTATCATGAATAGATTATCTTTCAAGAGAACAGAAGATTGATTAATTGCAGCTTGTATTTGAGTAGACTTGGCTTGTGATACTAACACTTTTTCCACCTTGTCACACATAATCATATATGTAGGAGTATGTTGGAAAAGGCTTAGTAGTGTTACAATTTGTCAATTAAACGTAGAATAGAGTTTTTATCAATTCTTGGATTTGTCTTCAGCTACCTTCTAATCGTGTTTTATGCAGATACGCAGTAGAAGCAGAGAGTTAGAAGGAGATCATCACTAACAATAGTCCTTGAAGTGATTTTCTTATTTCTTTTATTTGCAGCAGTATGGATAGAGACTAATGCCATTGGATTATGGTCATTTACTTTCAAGTCATTTTGATTTATTCATTCTTTTCAAGTTCTTTTCTCTTACAAATTCAGCAAGCAATTAGAAATCACCATCACACACACTTTCACTCATCTAGAGATCACCTTCACACACTTGCACTCATTTGTCTATAATCATCATTCCATTTTAGAAAGATAAGTTAAACATAAACAACCCCCCTAAACAACAAAAGCTCTAAGAAAGTTACTTAAGTACATATAGTACACCCTCACTTCATCAGCTTACGAGCCCCGGGTTGACAATTAATACCAGCAATTTAGATAACAATAAATTGACTAAACATTTTGGCACCGTTGCCGGGGAAG
The DNA here is from genome assembly GCA_000404065.3 of Pinus taeda. NCBI lineage: Eukaryota > Viridiplantae > Streptophyta > Pinopsida > Pinales > Pinaceae > Pinus > Pinus taeda. The sequence continues at coordinate 667 of APFE031076969.1, read as the reverse complement.
TGAAATTAAGTAGCCATACTTAGAGAAAAAAAAAACATAAAAAAAAAAATTGTCAAGAAAAGAAGTTAATAACCTATCTAAGTATGCTCTCCTCTTGCACTTTGAAGTGATCTGGAGGATCAGAAAGGAGAAAGTTATTAATTTGATAGTTTCTTGAGTATGCTCTCTTCTT
>APFE031076967.1:2974-28230 GCA_000404065.3 Pinus taeda | reverse complement strand
TAACAATCAAACTTCGAATCCCAAATGAGATGGATTCAGATAATAATTCAATCACTGCACTGTATTCTGCAATGTTCTTTGTTGTTTGACCGAGGCTTACCCTGTGCATAGATACTAACTCATCAGAGGGTGAATAGATAACCCAGCCTGTGGAAGAGATGTTCCGTGTACTACGACAAGCGCCATCAGCGAAACCGATGTATGTGTGGAGAGGCGTCGACATCTGCAATATCAAGAGTAAAATCAAGATAAGCAGGACTAATAATGAAAAACACTCACTAAAGTAAAGCACACAACTTTAATCTACGAACACACCAATGTAGAAAAAACTAATCTAATGAAATCTCCACGCTATCCGTTTAAGCATAATATCGCTTTAGATAAAGCACATTCCTAGGTTTACCTAAAGAGACACCGTCAAAATCTTCTAGCTCATAGGCCCCTTTTTCCAGCTTCCGCTTGACAATATATGGACCATGCCACATGGGTACAAATTTTCCAACCCCTAGCTTATCGTTTGCTTGATCGTGAAGTAAAACTAGGTCGCCTTCCGAAAAATTGCGGGGTGTAACATTTCGATCATACTGAGCTTTGATTCGTTTGGCATGAGTTTCGACAACTAATGCAGTATTGCGTCGATTCTCATCTAATTGAGCTAAGTATAATAAACGTTTTTCCTCTTCGGAAGTGGCTGGTAATAATTGTACAACAATTTTTAATGACAGTATTTCGCATTCAATGGGCAATATTGCTTCTGAACTATAAACCAGTTGAAAGGGAGTAAAACCTGTTGATGTTTTGACTGAGGTTCGGTACGCCCAAAGCGCTGAAAATAACATGTTGTGCCAATTCGACCGATGAATCCCAATGATTTGTCGGATCATGGTGACTAGAACTTTGTTGACTGCTTCAACCAGACCATTTGCCTATGGGTAATATGGAGTGGAACTATCGTGACGCAGGCCAAGCTGATCTGTAAGTTCGGTCATCATGATATTTTGAAAATGACTCCCATGGTCAGTGATAATCGCTTGGGGGACACCAAACCTAGCAATTATATGATTGAAAATGAAAATCGCAGCAGTTTTACCATCTGCCGAAAATGTAGGCATCGCCTCGGCCCACTTGGTAAAATAATCTACCGCAAGGATGATATACGTATGCCCCCCAATCGAGTGAGGGTTACGTGTAATAAAATCGATACCCCATTTTGCGAATGGACCAACGGCAATGATAGGGTGGAGAGGACCAGGAGGAGCACGCATCTTATGATAAAAAATTTGGCAGTTGGGACATTTATGCATGGCAGTAAGACAATCTTTGAATAAGGACGGCCAGAAATAGCCAGTGTGCAAAATATTTTGGGCTGTGGCATACCCAGACATATGACCACCACATGCTCCAGAGTGGTAGTCATTAAGAACCTTCTTAGCCTCATCATGAGTAAATCAATGACGAAAGACAGAATCCACCCCATGACGATAAAGTGTATCTCCAATAATAGTGTAAGGTTGGGATTGGAATCGTATTTTCTGGCGTTGAGATCATGAAGTATCGGGCCAAAAAGATTGGGTTTGGAGATAGAAAATGATATCTCTATACCATGGATCAATGGTGCTGATAAGGAACAAGGATTCATCCGCAAGGGATTCTTCCACCACATGTTCGGTATCGGCACGAGGGAAATCACACATTAGTTCCGCAAAAACCAAAGACTTCTTTGACTTGGCCTTCTCAATTTCCAAGTCAAATTCCTACAGGATGACAATCCATTTGGAATACTTGTCCCCCAGCAATTGTTTAGTCAAAATGTATTGCATAGGGTTACAGTCAGTAATGGCAGTGGTTTTGCGCAACAGAATGTAGTGACAAAAACGCTGAACAACTTGGCCTGCAACTAAGGCCAATTTCTCCACATGTGAATATTTTAACTCAGTTGGAGTTAGGGTCCAACTAAGATAATAGATCACATGTTCACTTTCGAATTCATCCTATTGAACTAAAACCATCCCAATAGTGGAATGGGAAGCAGCGAGGTACAAGAAGTAATCCTGGTTGTAGTTGGGAAGATGCAATAATGGCACATGGGTCAACGCATGTTTTAGAGCATCAAAAGATTTGTCAGCAATCTTGTCCCAAAAGAATGGAGTGTTTTTCTCAACAACCGGGTGAAACCTTTTGTAATCTCGGCGTAGTTAGGAATGAAACGACGTAAAAAGTTTGCTTTCCCTTGCAAACTCTGGAGTAGGCGAAGAGTCAAAGGAGGTGGTAACTTGACAATGGCTTTGACCTTCGAAGGATTGACACGAATGCTGGCTTTTGATACAACAAATCCCAGTAATCGACCCGTTTCGATACAGAAGACACACTTGTGCGGATTGAGCCTAATCCGATAATGCCTACATCTCATGAAAATGGCTCGTAAGTGAGTGAGATGATCGGCTCTTCGTAATGAATGAGCTGGTAAATCATCGAGATAGGGCTGCACAATGTGCTTGATATCATGAAATGTTTAATTTGATTATAACTGGAAAATCCATCCATAAAGGAGAAAATTTCACTGCCGGCACAATCATCGATAATTTGATCGATATAGGGCGTGGGATAATTGTCCTTGGAACAAGCACGATTAATATCCCTATAGTTGATGCATATTAACTGGAACAATATTCGATATCCAATCCGTTAAAGGAATTGGATAAATGAAACCTGATTTAAGTAATTTCTCAACTTCAATTTTGATGGTGGAAGCTTTTTGTGGGTGTATTTGACACAACTGTTGCCAGACGGGTTTAGCATCTGGGTAGGTTTTGATTTCATAGACAATGATTGAAGGATCGATTCCTGGCATTTCCTCATACGACCAGGCAAACACGTTGCAGAATTCTTGAAATAGGGCTTTATATGTGTTGATTTCAGTGTCTGTACAAGAAGCACCCATGTGAATGGTTTCAACAATCCCCGGTTTGACTGAAATGTCGATAGGAACCGTGCAAGAAATATTGGCTAAATTTTGTTCAGAATCAGGATGTTTCAGTGGATTCTGTGGTTCTTTGACATATCCAGTGGTGAAAATGGATGAAAAATTATTTTCAGAATGATCAATATCGGGTAAAAATGAAGACCTATGATGAAGATCTTCCCATGGTAATGTATCAACGGATAACAATTCCCGAATTTGTTCATCAGTGTGAATGGTTTCTGAAAAAGTTGTTGACTCTGAGGTTGAGATTGAAAATGATTTCCCATTGGTCTCATTCACTAGATCAGGGTTGGTTGAACTTGAGTCGGAAAACGACTGTACTTCCTGATAAGCAACTTCAAAGGGACTCAAAGGCATAGCATCGCCAAGAGAGTCCACCTCGGATTCGAATGAAACGACCCAAGGATCATCAAGAACAATGGATTCTGATGAAATCATATGAATGGTTGCGAAAGGAGACTATATGTTGGGAGGAGGAAAGGAAAACGTTCTGAGTAAACCCAAATCTTTAACTAATCCTACTCCAACATCCTTATAAGGGATAGCAATTTTTCGAACATGTTGAATACTCTCAGCAGAGGATGGGTCGGACGAGAAATAAGTTAACTGATCTATTGTTACAATCTTTCCATTATGTGGGAATTTAATAAGCTGAAAGACTGAGGAAACAACAACAGTCATGGCGTAAGACCAGCTACAACCCAAAACTAGGTTGTAATCTAGAGGGGCATCAACCACCTCCACATCTAGATTAACAGTTTTTCCTTCAAACCCTATAGGCAAGTCCTGCAGAATGCCACAAGGATGAAACCCTCAGCCATCAAAGGCCTTTAGAATTTTCGGGGATTGATTAAGTGTAGGAGAACCAAGGGTTTTCCAACACTATATCAACATAATACACGTGGAAGCTCCCTCACCAATCACAGTCCTAAAACAAGGTTTGTTTTTGACTAACACTGGAATCTAGAAAGCCATATGATGAGGAAGATGAGGTGTACTATTTTCTAAATCGAAGACTATGAGGTTTGAGTCCTGAAGATCAACAACTCTATAGCTGACAGTAGCATTTTTCGCTGTGCTGGACATGATTGCAGCACTTCCAAAGCCGACATTGCTGAAGGTGAAACAGCTAAATCTTCAACAATGTTATATTTCTGAGCAGCTCTCGCATGAGGATTGAAAGCTGACTTTCGAAGTATACCCTTAGTGGGTGGTTTGATTACTGATTTGGGATTAGGTTTCTCGAGCTGTAGTGGATCGGAACCAGACGGAGCTGAGGTTGATGGATTGGAATTGGAAGATTTGGCTTCCTTTCCACCAAAAGGACTTTTACTCCCGTAATCTTGCGATCGTGTCGCAATCCTTACATGTGACATCATCATTATGGGTTCTTCCGAGGCATTAGAGGAAGAGCCGATCATTTTACTGTCTTGATTTGGAAAAGGATCCTTCAAAACAATGGGTGTTTGTGAACCTTTGACGATTTTAGCAACCTCGGCACGATGCAGACAATCCCTTGTAAAGTGCTCCTCATCGCAGATGAGACAAGGGTAACGAGGTTTTCGTTTCTTGTCAGTAGATTCAGTTTTCTTGAATTTCTCCTTTGATTTCTGCTTGTTCTTCTTCTTACCTTTCTTTTTACCGTTAGATTTTGATTTGGTGGTGGATGATTCCACGACATGAACATCGGCAGAAATTTCAGGTGAAGACTCTCCCTTAGGGGAATCTGGTAAAGTTATTATGGGAGAAGAATTCTTGGAGGATTTCTTCTTACTTTTGGTATTAACAGTACCAATCATACCATCGGCGGCATGAGACCCTGAGGGAGGTGCAACGATTTGATTTTGTTTCGGAAGGTCAGGGATTTTCTCATGCAACGTACCTGACTGCGTATAAACTAAGTCAAGGTACTGAGCTTGAGCAATTACTTGCTCTTCTGTAACTACCCCTACCTTAGCGACATCTTAAGTTATCTTTGGTAATAATGATTTCACAAACCATTCTGCCAAGATTTGGTCCGGGATAAAAACTTTCACTAAACGACGTCGACGCCGCCATTCATGAATATGATCTGAAATATAAGTAGACGTCGACTGCTTTAACGAAGTTAATAATTCCGTGCCATTGTCATATCGGATTGGCAGCTGAAAATTCGTAAGGAAGGAAGTGGCTAACTGACTAAAATTATAAAAGGAGCCTCGTGGCAACTCAATGTACCACTTGGCTGCAAGGCCAATCAAAGTGCGTTGAAAAAGACGAAGACGAATGGAATCATCTGTAATGGAATTTGATGCACACCAGAGATGGTTATTCATCACATGATTATACAGATCTTCTCCTGGCTTCCCCTCAAACTTAGGTATATCACTGGGCAACTTATTCGGCATTGGCGGCCAAAATGGAAGATAATTGATTGGATCGTTCATAAGGCGCGACAAGTTAGGCAAATCCAAATTTGCTATGAACGGTAACTGGCGGTTTGGTTCCCGAAAACTTGGGGTCATAAGACCAGCCCCAGGAGGAGTATATCCAGGATAGCTTGGTATCGGATTCGCATTTGGGATATTATATCCTCCTGGAAAACCAGCATTAACCGGACCATACTGGGGTTGTTGAGGTTTTTGATATGTATACCCAGGGTACGATTGATACTGATAAGCCAAGTTCTACACAGCAGGTCCGTATTGGTACTACCCCTGGTACGGTTGATAAGTAAATTGTGGTTGACTTGTAACAACCGTACTAGGCCCAGGTTGTCCTGCAGGCATAGAAACCAGAGTCTGGATTGTAGGTCCAAACTGGGGTAAAGAGGCCTGAGGAGTTGATACAAGAGCAGTAGAAACTGGAGCCGCTGATACTCCAGAAATAGGTGGAGTGGATTGAACAGAAGCTGCAGCAGTTGCAACAGACGTTTGGGACGGAGTTCGTGGTGAACTAGGCCTAGGCTGTGGAACTGCCCCAGGTGTAGCAGCTTGAGTAGTAGGCTGGACAGGTTGCTGGGATGAACCAGAAACAAAAGACTGTCTAGACTGAGATGACAACTGTGCACTGGGTTGCGGAGTCTATGGATCCCACACCACATTCATTCCGGGGTATGGACCCATAACAGGTTGAACGTATTGAGGACCAAAACCAGGTTGAGTGTAAGATTGATAATTATATGGTACATTTCTGGGTCCTTGAACAAATGATTGACCTGAAGGTGGTTGAAAACCTTGAGGTTGATATTGACCCTGAGGTTGATACTGACCTTGGGGTTGGTACTGACCTTGGGGTTGGTACTGACCTTGGGGTTGGTACTGATCTTGAGGCTGGTATTGACCTTGAGGTGTATATTGATACTGGGTTGACCTTGAGGAACATACTGTCCCGTAGGAACATACTATCCCATAGGAACATATTGTCCTTGAGGTTGCCCCCCAGGTGGTAATAGACTGCCTTGGGGTTGCCCCCCAAGCAGTATTGGAGTACCTTGCGGCTTCCCCCCAAACGGTATTGAACTACCCTAAGGTTGCGGATTAGGAGTAGTACTAGACATCATAAGAATATCTTCAACACTTAACGGTTTAGTTCCGTTATGACCAAGAGATACGGTATAATCGATGGGTCAAGGAGAAGCTCCTGAAAACGTACCAGATACAGAATGATACCCAGGAGGAACAGAAGGACCTCCATGTAAAAATGTTTTTGGTATTTGAGTAAACAAGGATGACTGCCTCGACATATTCAAGGGAGGATAATAACCTCTGGGTGTTGGGTGAAAAGGAAATCGAGGTGGTGAAGACACGAGACCTGGATTTTCTAAGAAATTGGTCAACAAAATATAGCAAGCGTCACCTCTAATGGGACTGAAGAAAATAGATTCACGCTCCCTAAGTTCAATAGTCAGTTGGTTTTCAGGGATGCTTATACCTTCGTCCGGACTTGAGCTTACAATTTCTTCAATGGAAATGAGTCCAGAAGGAAGATTCTCGGTGATAATATTTTCTACTTTGGGTGAACTAGGACCACTAGAAACAGGAGAAGAAAATCCTGAAGTTGGAGTAGGATCAATTTCAATTTCAGGCTCAGAGATTTCAGGTTCTTCCGCTACTGAGCTAGTAGGAGTGATACTACCAATAACCTCAGAAAATGAAATCAGTTCAGAAATATTTTCTATTGCTTTCACTATATAATCAGGATGTACAATCAACGAAGACTCTCTGGCCTGCGGTGACCCAACCCTACTTTCACTAGGTGTGACAAGGGCTCACAGCACTTCTAGCTGACTTGGTGTAAATTCGGGAGGCTGCCCCTGAAGTCGACGGGATTGTCTCGGTAATTCAACCATGATTAATCTAATTACTTCACATGAAAACAAAGAAAAATCTCAAGAAAAACACCTAAAGTCTCTAAAGAACCAAACAATTTGAAGCACACACCTAACAAATCTAGGAGATCAAACCACACACAAACAGTATCTTTCCGGATTGAAAACACTAGGTGGTGATGAAATCCAATGTTGCAGAGTTCAATATAGAAATGACGGTTGGAATAGTTACCCCGACAACCTGCTTAATGAAACAGACTGGCACAAGTTTCTCCACTATAACCGTCTCAAGTGAAGATAACCCCCCAGAGAGTCCAAGTGAGTCTAGTCGATGTCTGCTCCAGGTACAGTGGGATCTTCCCTCCACCGTCACCTAGGAAAGAATCCTAAAGATTATGGTCACTAAAGCACCAACAGAAACAATATACCTAGGGAACAGTCACGATCCGATATCGCATCGCAAGGGTAGAGTAACAACTCAATCCCTTGAGGCTCTTGACAATAATCCAAGGTTACCAAACAAGTGACCCCTGCTCCTCGATAATGGTTAATCCAAGGTTTACCGTTATTATAATACGTGAATATCTCTAATCATTCCAATGAGGAAAGGGTTATTCCCACATTGGTTTTGGATATGATTCTCGTGCTTTTTCCTTTAAAGAGGAGCTTTCCCAGAGCAATAGATGGTAACAATTGGAATTTTTCTTCTACCACAGAGATCGACTACTTGTTTGTTTAAACTACCTTGGAGAGTTATTACTGCCCTACTTCCAAGATACTAGCCTAGCTATGTTTGGTGAAAAGAGTCCTAGAAAAATAAAATGAATTTCCTAGAATTGGATTTTTAATTAAGCGTTATTTTATTGTTTGTTCTTTAAGTCAATGGTGCGGAGATGAAACCTTTTGTGGTAATAAGACTCGACTCCAAACACTAAAAATGCACCTAAGATGATAACAATTCCTTTTCCTTTTCAATGAATATCTAGCTAAGGAAGAGTCGAAAATGCAATTCTTGGCAAATCAAATCTTTCTCTTAACATACAATTGAAAGGAAACTTTTTGTCTTTTCCAAAGAAATTTTCAAAATGAGACTACTAATGAAACTCAAAAAAGAAAATCCCTTTTCTTTTCAACAATAAAAAACTACAAGAATAAGAAATTCCCATAAGAGAGCTTTTAAGATTTCTAGAAAAACTCTAAAAAACTATTGAAAGTGAATTTTCAACAAGCTTGTATAATTTCTACGAAAAACTCAAAACTATGATCTAATCTTGAGATCTAAAATGAAAAATGGATTGAAAAGACACTTGAAATGTTTTTGAGGATGTTCAACTTAGTGTTTCAGCTTAACTAAGGATCAATTTGTTCAACTCAACATACTAATAAAAAACATCCAATTATATTTAAATAGAAAAAATGAAATTCAAAACTTTTAATCAAGTCCAATCAAAGTTTTGCAAAAGAGACAAATGGGATCTAATTCTCTTGACGGATGGATTCTATAAGCCAGTCAAACTCAGCAAGAAAACCAGAGAGACCAAGGTGATCAAAGGCTCTAAGGCTTCATATCTCTGAGCTACTACAAAGACCAAGCAAAAACCAATCCAATCAAACAAAACTTCTTTGAAAATCACTCCAAACACAAATGCCAATGAAAACTAACTCAAAAGGAACTTTTGTCAAGACAAATGCAGGTTTGGGCATACACTAACAGCTATGGATAAGAACTAAACCTAACTAGGTAGATGGATTTTAGGTTTTTCAAATTTTTGACAGGAGCTTGTAGGCATCTAGTAAAACCAGGTGCGGTGCAGCTCTATGTTACACTGTAATAGTGTGGATAGGTCTGCACTGTAACAAACTTAGAGGATGCAGTCCTCTTCCAAAATTTCAAAAAATAAAAAAAAAATCAACCAGGATCTAACCAGTGCCCAAACTCACACCAATCAAGGCAAAATCAGAAACAAAAACTCAAGTTTCTCAAGTCAAAGCGAAGACAACACAAAATCCAAACCAAACCAGTCCCTAGTAGAGTCGCCAATTTGTTGGCCGGATAAATCGTTCTTGCAGACAAGACTGATCTCCCTAGTATCTAATGATATCTAGCAACAAAGAGAACAAGCAAACCTATTTCTCTCTAAACATGTTTCAATCAATATGAATACTATGAAGTGTAAAAGACCTACCTCGGTCCAACGCTTGTTGAGGCATTTAACCAACACTTCAAGCAGTTGCCATTCAATAACTGCATACACAACAACACACGTCAAAGCATACCTGCGTATAACAAAATGTTCATTATGAAGATCAAGGAGCTCATAAAACAAACCATTAGAGATAGTTCATTGAGAAAAATAAACTTGATTGTATTAACTTAATGAATAAAAGAACTTTACAACCTTTGCCTTGATGTTGCACAAGTCCTTTCCAGGGTCTAGCAGGGGTCTCCTCTACTTTGACAAGCTTCACTCACTTCCCAAATGAAATGAAAGGTATGTGATCTCTCCTCTCACAAGCTCAAAAAGGAAGCCTAGTTTTCAGCAGCATTTACCCTCAAGAATCTTCAGCTTTCAACCCCCTCTACAACCAGCCCAATGCATGAATTTATAGTGCAAATGGAGGAAGTTGCAGGTCCACCATTAAAGGGATAAGTTCCTCCTTCAATGGGATAAACACCTCATATCATGGAGTTAGCTCCCTTAGTTATGGAATGGATGAACCAAGGTGGAGCAGACTTGCCAGCTTAATATTCCTTCTAGAAGTGTCTAGAAGTGACCCAAGATAAGTTTTTAAGAATGAACTCACGCCTTTTTAACTTTTACAGGGGTTCACACGCATCACTCAATATACAGAGCGGTCAGGTTCACAGGAAACATGACCATTAGGTGCAGCACCGCAGACAATGTTAGGAGAAAGTGTGAAACCAGGATTTGAGACATTTTTAAGGTCTTTCTCCCATTTTCAAGGCTTGACATGAAGAGTTGAGGTTTAAGACTTGCAAAAGAGGTATGTATGAGTATTGATGGACTCACACAAACTGTAGAAAGTCATGGTGACAATTTTTTGTGTAACAATTCTACAACCATACTGACCGGTTCATTGAGCTTGGAGGAGTTGTAACAGTACCTCTAAGGATCTTCCTCTGCCCAATGAAATGTCTTGTGGATCTATCAATAATACACCTTTGCACAATGGTTCTTGCAAATATAGTGGGGATCATATGGATTGTAGTCCTTGTTTCCAAACGCAAACTTTTCTAAGTCCTTGGCCTCAACATACGCATCCTTCAAACTCTTGTTCTCGTACAATCCAATGTGCAAAGGAAGAGGATGCCATGGTGCCTTCTTCCTCCTATGAAACCCTGCTAATAACCATGTGGAGATGTGATATGCAACCTCTTTCATGAACAACTTATCAATGGAAAACATTTATGGCACACGCGGAGGCTTCTCTCTACCAAAAATCCTAATGAAGGTGTCATTGAGTGAGGCATACCAATCTGCAATGTTGAGTATTGCATCCATTGCTTCTAGGGACATGCAAGGTGGATCCTGCTCAAAGATCAACTTGTAAACCAGTATGATGAAATGGTCTGGTAGCCTTACCATGATTCCTCTGTAGATGATCTTAGAAAGAAACTTGAAATAAATATTCATGGCAATCTATGATGGTGTCCATGTCTAACCCATGCCAAGAAATTGATGCTAGGCACAGATTGCATCAAGTAGGTACGTGGACATATAGAATATCACTTCCTCATCCTTGGGAAGATTTCGGGAATTAGTCACATGCACTTTCAACTGAAGAGACAACAAATTTGACCAATTGAATGGCCTTCCATCATTCCCCAACTGGTCCAACACAACCACCCAATTCTCCAGAAAGGTCTTCATGCTCTCTTGACTTTACAATCATCATGCAAAGATGACCAAGAGTTGGTAGGCCTTTCTAAGTGACTTAGTCTTGTAAACATGACTGGGTGTCGATCTGAACTTCGACGGATCTTTTACCTAGTTCTTTATGATGTCTCTAGTGTTCACATTACTATGGGTGGCATAGAAAAGTGCATGCATGTGGTTCACCGGCTGAGGTAGGTGATACATCTGATGATAATTTTTTTTCCTGAAGGTAGGAAGCTATGTTCCACTGGAAAGGATTAGTATCATCGTCTTGGGATATGTATGTAAGACAATCCAGTGAATGATAGCCACATATGGGAAGGCCGGGTACCTGCATGAAACCTTATGTAAGCTTGACCGATGGATGTTGACGTAGACCTGCCGATCTTCTAGATCTTCCTTGAAGTTCCCTAAAAAAAAAATCCTTGATTTCTTGCCATGTTATCTTCATGCCCTTCTCTATGAACAACTGTGTGTCTTCATAGACTGGCAAGTTCACTGAAACCTGTTCAATTACATCCCCAGTGCTTCTTTTGATAATATCCTTTGATACAAATTTCGTGGAAGCCATGTTACCTATACTACTAAAGAGTTTCTTAGAAATTGCTACACCTGGAGACAAAGAGGACACTAATGACATGAAAATGTTATCTCGAAATCAAAAGCATTTCACGAACAACCCAAGCAACAAACTGGGCAACTGCTAGGAAGGATTGCATAATTCTGGCCCTTAGAGGTGACTAACTGCCAGCAAGATCTATGCATTGCGCAGTCCCAACTTCCAGTGGGGAGGTCATGATGACTAGAACTGTGCAATGCACATTTCAATCTGGCTTGAGTTGGCTGGCACTGCACATTGCATAATCCCAGTGGCAAAGGTTTTGGGGCTGGCTCCTGGAACTGCATAGTGCTTAGTTGGAGCTAGGTCTTGGCAGCCTCTATGCAATTCCTGGAGCCAAGGAAAATCCTTGAGATCCATAAATGTGTAGTGCATGTTGGGAAGAGCTAGATCAGGTCCAAGGAAGCCTAGATTTGCCCAAGGTAAACATGGAAATGAGAAGATATGAAAGTGTAAGTGATGGTTGGTGCATATCTGAGTGAATGATGATGCATGCAATCAAAACAAGTGTAGGAATCGATCAAACTAAAGAACAATGAAGCTTATGAAGAGAGTCACCGCAATGATGACCGTTAGTGAAAAAAATAGGTAATGCATGTGACTCTTAGGAGAGGCAATTCAAAACTTAAAACAACACTTCTACAATATAAAACAAATCAAAATTCTAACGATCATTCAATAAAATGGGTAATAAAAAACTCTCACAAGCTAAGCAAACAAAAGTGACAGAAAAACAACAAAAGACTAGAAAAGCAAGACTTACCTGGAAAAGCTGCGATGACTATATTGAATTTTCTTAGATCTCCTCAGGAATGCCAGAGCTCCAAGATCAAATGTGTAAATGAGCTCTAACAGTGTCCATTAAATATATTTGGTCGATTTAAGGTTTATGACGTGAAGGCCACAAACCTAGGAAAAAGTGACACATGGCGACATCTTCCAAAAATAACTCAAGTGTTACTCCGACTGCTAAAAATAGATCCCTACTTTTGAGGGATGCTTTTTCATTTTTTTTCTCGAGAAAAAGTTTCCATGCATACACGAAGAGATTGCGCAGTTCTTGAGGAAACTAGATAACTCACTAGCTCATGCATTGGGCAGCTGCTGAGGGAAAGCTTCTACATAATTACTGGGTTGAGTGGCTCTGGATTCCTCTCATGATCTGTGCAGTTTCCTAGCTAGGTTTGCGCAATTATCGAGTCCAAGCTCACTGTTGGATTAAACTGTGCATTTCTCGAGAGCAAGGTTGATTTACCTCAAGGATTGTGAAACTCACTAAGGTAAGGCTAGAATCGGGTTGCAGCGAAGTCAAGAGATTAGCTTGCGGTTAGACAACAAAGTAAGTAAGCAAACACAAGCTATAAATAAAAATATAAAGCTCAATGAAAGAAGAATTACCTGGGTTAATGTGAGATAAGCTGCTGGGATTTTACAAGGGAAGCTCCAAAACGAAGAGTAGGCAAAATTGTGGAGGGTAGTTGTATCCACCACAACATTGTCGACACACTAGTAGAAATATAGCTCTCTATATGGACCTTGTCTCATGTAAAGCGAGTCTAAATCTTCCAGAAATATTGTTCGATTCTTTGATCATCATGGCTTCTTAACAAGCTTGAGTTGAAGATATAGTCCCTACCATTCTCTTTATCGACAACACACATACCAAGCCAAGTTAACTAAGTTGTTTCGATTGGGGATGAGGGGTATATTGATGCACAAGTAATATAAACTGTCAGAGTTGTAGTTTCATCTATGGTGTTGCTCTGCTACCAGTAAGCCTGGACAGTACCCCGATGGGGTCACTTCAAGAACACAAGCACTGCTCTGCTGCCAGTGAGCCTGGACAGTACCTCGACAGAGTTACTTGCCTCACCTCCCTGCGTAGGAAGTCTTTCTCTTATTTCACCTTTATTTTATTTTTCATTTTTCATTCTTCAAAGAACTGTGTATAGGCACTTATTTATTTCATGAGGCAAAAGAGGGATCCCGACTTATTGAGAGCAAAAGAGGTTGTCCCTTCAGAGAAGGATGTTTATATATACCTCTAACATACTTGTTAAGGTTTTCCCCCTCACGTTACTCTACTTTATGGAGTTGACAAGGGTTAGCCGAATATAGAAAACCGATTAGAGAAGGTGGTATTAGTTAAAAGTGAAAGCGTCGTGATTTCACCAAGGCTCACTTTGAAAGGAACATATATTCCATCAGGTTATCATCGGTTGAAATAAACGCAAGATCTTCATAAGGAGAGGGAATAAACAGACAACCAAATGTTGATATTTTTACAAGTCCTCTTGTATTTCACCTTGCTTATCACAAGAAGCCAAACATGGTTTCATGTTAAAGCTAATCCTATGGGTGTATAAACAAAAAAATAAGCAAAGGAAATAAGTAAAATGAAGCAAAAGCAAGTAAGCAAAAGAAAAACAAGAAAGCGAAAGCAAACAAGAAAGGAAACATTGCTCCTACTCCTAAACTAAGTAGAACATGGGCCTACTCACGTGAAGTGATATTTCAAATGTAGCCACTGGAACATTAGTTGGCCCATGTGAGTGATGGCATGACTCACAAGAAATATATTCAAGCCAAACAATAAGTAAGAAAGATAAAGAAATGAAAACCAACACGTTCGAAGTTTGAATGCGTCCACAGAAAAGAAGAGTTTAAAATCACATAAAAGGCACTCTGCAGATGTATCATGGTGTTGTATCACACTGCTCGTAGACAACAAGCATGTGCACACTTTTGACCTTGACAAACAAGAAAACATGCAGAAAGAAGAAAACTTTTGTTTCACAACATGGCTTGCTACACATGACTCCTCCAATGCATGAGCGATAGGATTGTGTGATTCTAGTGGAGGATGCAAACACTTAGATCAGATTTATTTTCAATGTGAACAAGAGATTGATGAGGAGCTTGGGGTGATTCAACAGATTTCTGATCAGAAGTTGAACTGACCTCAAGCTTGAGATGAAGTGCCTCGACATCTTGAGGGGTTTCCACTTCATCAAATGATGGATCATAGGAGAATAATGGCTTAAAAAGATCAATAGTAAGTGAATCAGAATTGTGATCAAATAAATGAGTAAAAGGATCACGACATCCATGATCAGAAAACTCGATATGTACATTGACATCCTCAATATCTGATGAATCATACAGAGGGGTTGATGAAAAACAAAATCTTTCACCCTCTAAATTTATAGAAATGAAAGATGAGAGGTCAAGTTGATTTGAAAATAAAGATTTGTCCTCTCCACAATCAAATGAAAGACTGAGGTCCTACATGTTCTATGAATGATCGAAATTGAAAACCTTCAGGGATGAATTTTCCCAAGAAAAGTCAGAAATGGCAGAATTACAGAAGATGTCAGGATAGAGTGGATGAGGTGCAGAAAAAAGAGGTCATCCTTCACCACGAATTCTTCTCGAGATACACATACTCATAAAAAATGATAGCACAGGTTGGCTTCTCCTCACCAACTCTGTCGAAAACTTGATCCTCCTGAACATCACATTTGGAATCTAGAATGGATGAACGCAACACACCAAAATATGGAGGATCAAAGGAACTAGAGGACAAAGGTTGAGAAAATGAGATCACGTGAAAACCATCAAGGTTGAAGTCCAAATCTGTGCAAAAATATAGAGCAGGTGGGGTGGGAGGAAGTGATAGTTCAACAGGTTGGTTTGCAACTTCTCCCACCTCGTCCTATGGAGCTAGAGCTATTTGATGAGAAAAGGACGAAGAGTCACTTATGACAGTGACCTTGTCTGTCTAAGATTCAGAAACTCTAACACCGAGGTATGATGGGAGGGGTTCAAAAGATTATAATTCATGTGGATTGTTAAAGATGTGAAAAATATACTTAAACCTTTATGTGAGAAAATCCCAATCAGCTTCATCTTTTGGGAAAAAAATGTGATATTATGGAATCCTTGCCAAAATTGCGCAACAGATTCATCAGGTGATTTACGTAATTCCAATATTTTTTGATTGAGTGCATTACGGTCATAACGAAAGAAATCACTACCTAACTCTCTGATCATGTGATTGAAGGAGTGAATAGAGGCTGCAGACAGTGTGAGACACCATTTCTTAACATGACTTTTGAACGTGTAAGTGAACAACCCATAGGAAATTTCCTCTGAAGGGACTTCATTCCTGTCACAGAAACCTAACAAGTCTATTCCTCATGACAACTAATCGATGACATCCTCTGACACTTTGAAATCATGAGCATGAGTAAAACATGCCAGAGTTGAGATTGTGATGTAAGTCATGAATGATGTGCAGAGATTCAAAACTAACTTTGAGGGCTCAACTTGTCATCTAGCCCTCCTTCTAGCACCAGAAATGTTGATGGTGCTAGAACCAAAAACATTTTAGGGGATCTCCCCAGTCACAAGTCCCAACTAGACCTTAGACCATTTAGAGTATGAGTCCCAGTAGTGGGTGGTAATGTAGTGCCTTGACTGCGGTAGCATGCAAAGATAAGTATGATGGCTTTAGTAAAAAGAAAGTGCGTGACCTTGCAGCGAGTCAAGTGATATGCATTGGGGTTTTAACACATAAAGGGGAAAGGGAAGTGTGTCCCTTAGATTCCTGTAATAGTACACAACGTAAAAGGAAAACAAAAGCGAAATGAGATTGTCTAGTCAATTTAACGTCTTAAATTGCTCTACATAAATTATCAATCCGGGTATCGTAAACTGATGAAGTGTGGTGCACTATATGTGCTTAGTTAACCTTTCTCTTACTTCGTTGTTTTATAGTTTATGTTGTTTTTGGGGTTTTGTTCTTGTTGGTTTTCTAAAGTGTCAATCAAAATAAAATGCAATGACCAAACAATGAGCTAATGACTATGAGACCCAGTATCCTTGCTGCTTCAGCAAAAGGACAAGATGATTCTATCATGTCATTAGTTCAATCAAAATAAAATGCAATAACCAAACAATGAGATAGTGACTTTGAGACCCAGTATCCTTGCTACTTCAGCAAAAGGACAAGATGATTCTATCATGTCATTAGTCATTAAAAGGCTATATGCATCACAAATTTACAATCAACTTGAAAGCATTTTATGTACAGCTAATATACATAAGCATAACAAAATTAAATGCAAAATTAAATGACAACTATACAAGGCAGGGGCCCCTCTGCCACCTATGAAATCAAAGCAAAATTGAAAACACTTGCATGAATTAAAATTGCATAAATGAAAAATCTAATCTATCAAACTTGAAAGTAATCAAATCAAATCAAAGCAATATTTACAAAATGAAATCTATTCTACGTTACATTCTACAAAGCAATATTTACAAAATGAAATCTACTCTACCTTACATTCTAATGTGCTCCATGACATCTACTTCACATCTCCTTCCATGTTGAGAACATCAAAGCTTTATTCAAATTCTTCAAAAGTACAAAATACAACAAAGTTCTCCAAAGCTTTCAAAAGCCATCAAGGAAGAACTACAATCTTAAGAACTAGGGACTAAAAGACTAATAATGAAGGAGAGAGATCTCCTATTTATACAAAAAGATGAGAGCCATCTTATTAATGATAATCCATGAATCTCTCCCTCTACCTCTAGAGTCCTAATCAAAATAGGAACTGATAAGACACATGTCTTTTTAGAGTTACAATACATTTAGGAGATGTGACACATATCCTCATGATCCCATGATTCTTTCCACTCAAATTCGAATTTGGCCTTAGAGTGCCACATAAGGGTCTTCTAGAAGCCTCCTTTCAACCTACACATGTCAACAATCTCAACCCATTGGTTAGGTATAAGCTTATGCACATTATTTCCTAATTTTTTACCACAAATTCACTTAAAAGGCTTAGAATTAATAAAGATTGGAAAAACATAAATGTGGCCCAATGATAATGAAAGTGGGATGAATGTGGTGACATAGTAGTGAAATGGAGGTGATATAATGGACATAATAGGGAAAGTGTAATGGAAATGAATGACATTTTCAAGAATCAACATACCCCCCAACTGAAGCTATTGCATGTCCTCATGCAATATATATTACATTAACTCTTTTGATCCTTGAGCTTTGGCTTAACTTTGCATGATATCATCTGATACTTGAGTTGCAACATGGTTGGTTCTTATGTTACAACCAATTTTTTTTTTTTTTGCCTCCTATTTTGATCTTTGAACTTTGCATAATGATATTTTGATTATTGTTGCAAAGTATATCTTTATTGGATTGCATGATGTTTGGTTCTTGTGTGACAACCATGCTTTTGTTTGTATCCAATTTATCTTTTAAGCATTTTTTTTTTTTTTGAAAAGCCATTGTATGCTCATAATAACAATGTAATAGTTAATCTCTGTTGGAAGTATGTGAGCTTCTGAATATGATATGGACATGGCAAGATATGAAAATGAATGTATTCCCCCCCCAACTGATGGTATTGGCAATTTTATGAAATGAGGAAGAGAAATGTTTTTCCAACAATTATATCATTCTAGCTTTTATGAATTCTATGGTCAAAGTTAGAAAATGACGTACCTTCCACTTAACCCTGCGGAAATGGAT
Source organism: Pinus taeda (assembly GCA_000404065.3). Taxonomy (NCBI): domain Eukaryota; kingdom Viridiplantae; phylum Streptophyta; class Pinopsida; order Pinales; family Pinaceae; genus Pinus; species Pinus taeda. The sequence continues at coordinate 9,852 of APFE031076967.1, read as the reverse complement.
GAGTTGTATGTGTGTGGCTGAAAATTGATAATATTCTTCTTCAAGGGCCTGAAAAAGAGAGTCATGGAGAGAGAGATAAGATGACTTTTTATTGCTCTACTAAAACTTGCTGAATCTCTCCAAATGCTAAAAATAATAGTCTTCATGTCTTCAAAACTTATTGGCACAATTCCTACTATGTGAAAAGATGTTCTGATGTCGAACATAGTAGGAAATTGTTGGCTTAATGGCCATTAATGGATGCCACTAGTCAACACGAGAACTCTCACCATTGATGACAATGAGAGTCAAGATGCCCAAACACATCTTGCTAGGTACGAATGAATTTGTCGATGTCGAGTCACCTAGAAGATCTGATGAACAAGGGACATTATTGTATTCCCATTGTTTATCAGCATGAAGACTTGCCATTAAGGCATGCAAGCCTCAAGGTGTTTTTACAAAGAACTTAGACTCAAAGGACTATGGACTCAATAATTTGCATTGAAGCAGGGCTTATTTGCAGAATGAAAATGACAGGGAATGAAAGATGAAAATGGAAGATGGCAATGGAGAGTAGAATTGGAAATGGGCAATAAGCATGTGAATGAGCCCCTTGCTTTTATTTATGGGTTATGAATGAACAAAAAGAGATGGAAAGTGTATGTGAATGTAAATGGAAAAGTATGAAGTGAAATGAGGCGAATGGTTTATTATGAAGTATGGATGTGATGGATGGATGTGGTGGATGGATGGATGTGATGGAGACAATAATATCTAAAAGTTTTTCAAGTGTTTGGATCTGATTTTGCATCAGCATATTTCCTCTTTGTTGTTGATCATCCTCTTATGAAACAAATTGGTCTCTTAGACAGACACCATTTTCTTGTAGTCATTTGTCCTTCCTCCTGAAACCTGCAAAAAAAACTAATACTTCTTCTGCAATGGAATGTAAGATTATCAAAGAAGAGAGGTGATCAATCTCTCTAATTATGATATTTACACACAAAACTAAGAATTCGTATTAATGAAACAAGTTCTCAAAGGAAAAATCAAAATAATTTATACCTGCTTTGAAATTGGTGCCCCAAGTTGAGTGTTGCTTCTTTTCAGCAATTTATTTCATTATTTTGCCATTTCAAACTCTAAAAATGATAAATTTCTCATTGTATATATCTTGTTGAGATCTTTCCAACGATACTTAAATCATCAAAATCTGATTTTGTATGAGAAAGATAGGCTGATTTGAACAATGAGGTTTTTCTGGCTGCGGAATTAGACTTCAACTACGGAATGTGCACGGTTCTGTAGCTAAAAATCTTGGATACAAAGTTAGCCATTCATCTTTCATCATTAGTCCATAATTAATCAATACCTTCAGAAAAGTGAGCAAATAACTTATTCATTTCATTGGTTCAAAATTATTATTTTTTTCTTGACATGCAGCGACTTAGTGTGGCGACTTAGTGATAACACACAACTTTGACTTCCCTTTGACCGTGGTCTTTTCCATCAAATTAGACCAAATGAGTAGGACACCATCCATGTACCAACATTCCCCCAGCTACCCATGTGGCTTGTTTTGCTTGATGACACCTGCAACCTAGAGTTTAACAAAACAACTGCGGAATCCGGGGTTGGCTGCGGAAACCGGGATCAGCTGCGGAAAGTGGCTGAAACAGTCAACCATCAGACATATATCCCTGACTGCCCCTTTTATCTAGCTAAAGAAAGGTCAAGTCCAAGTATGTTCAACTGATTTAGTTCTCCCATTGAGCCCCATTAAATTATTATTATTTTTTTTAATTATTTTATTTTTTATTTTTTTTAATTGTAATCTGTTACATCCAATATTATTGTAAAAAAGGATGACATACAATATAGCAAGGAGGGTGAAGAAATCCCTTTATTTCTAAATGCTTATGAATAAATGCGAGCCCCTGATCCAAAAGACTCTCTCTCATCCACGAAAGGTTAACTGCAACAAAATCCATACCATAATGTCATATCCATAAAAATAAATGATAAAAGAATGGCTGCCTCTCTCTGATCATTTAAAAAAAAAAGGGACCAAACAGCAGACGCACTAAATCTTAGTAAAATCAAGAGGCTAAGAAGGGGATGAATGAGATGATGAGGGCGACGATTAAAGAGGTAACAACTATCATTGAAGCATTGCCCGCCTCCATTGTCGGACTGGGAGATGGCGCACTCATATCTGTTGCTGTTGCCGCTCCTGCTCCCACCATTATCATCACAACCGCCAAGAGAGCTGCAGATGAGTAGTTGCCTCTGCCTGCCATGAGGAACATTATCGAAACAAAAAACAGTCAAGGCTCTTTCTATGTGCACACCAGGAGTATCAATAGGAACCAAAACCATTGCTGTTTATGCTTAGGTGCATTCATATATGTTTTACAACTGTCGTATAAATTTTTTTTTTGGACACGTCTTTGCTGTGAAACTGAGCACAGTGATGCGTTGCATGGAACTATCAGTCATTAAAGACATGCAATTATGCTTGAATACCAGCAAATAGTTGAGTCCTAATTTGATTTATCTTCTTCAGGCACGCTGCATTAAATTATTGTTGTTCATTTAATTAAAAACTCTGTTTTTTCTCACGCGGCACTCAAAAATACGCTCCGAAGAACCGCAGATTTCTCCCAGACCGCCACAAAGTTCCTCAAACGGTTTCTGGGTTATCTAATTGACCCATCTGGCAAAAACACCCATGTTTTATTTTCTTGAAATTCGTCTTTGTTTGGGCAAATCGAGCATTTCAATTTTGACGTTTTTCTGCTGTTTACGTTTTTCCTGAGTTAATTTTTCTTTTTTTACTGTTCTGCATTTGATGAATTCGTTGCATTCGGCTGTAAAAAATTTTGAATCAGAGGTAGGAAGATTTGCCAATGGTAGTATGCACCATGTTAAAACACATCATTTGATTTTAGCCTTAGGTATTCAAATGAAATTCGTGAAGTGCAATGCTCTGTAAAATAGATTTCAAAGAAAGATGGTTTTCAGGTACAGTCAACAACAAATATGGGGAATGAGCGAATTGCCAATAACCAACAATTCAAAGAAGTTTGTGAGGCTTACAATGGAGATCATGAGTTCAGCACTTTCTCTAAGTATTGGTGACTTCAGCATGCTTTAAGTTTCTACTTTCAATCTATTTGCACAGTTTATGTAAGCCATCCATAGGTTTCAGATTTTTTTATGATTGAAAAATTTCCTATGTTGGTTTTCCAAAAACGTTCAAAAACCAAAAGCTTCCTATATGAATAAGATGTTAAGTTCAAATGAATGCAAATGGATTGCTTACAAAGGGCTGAGGATGCACTGAAATGAAATCATGAAGAGGCTAGAACATCAAATCAATGTGTATGCAAATTTTCAGATTTTGACATTGGGAGGTTTTTCATCGATCTGAGCTTGGTGAATTGGATAGGATCCATGTTGAGACAATTCTGGAGATACCCATGTGGTCAATTTCTTCATTGGGCACTTGTAACCTGCTCAACCTTGAAACAACTGCGGAATCATGTGCTAGCTACAGAATTAGGTGCTAGCTGCGGAATCAGGGCAATTTCTGCAGTTGAGTTACAAAACCTTATTAAAGCAGGATACAGTGTTTTGAAGACCACTACAAAGCATAACCAGACTATTTTGGTCAATTTGAACCTATCAAAGCAGTTGAGTTTCATTTTTTTCATCATTTTTTTTTTATTGAAACAATTGAAATGTTGAAGTTTATTTTTTCTCATTTTTTTCTTTTTTTCTTTTTTACATAATAATTCTTTTTCTGATCCTCCAGATCAAACAAAGTGCAAGAGGAGAGCATACTCAAGAATTATTAACCTTTTTTTCAGATGTAAGAAATAAGGTCTCCTAATTACACTTCCCCGACAACGGCGCCAAAATGTATAGTCAATTTAACATCTTAAATTGCTCTACATAAATTATCAATCCGTGTATCGTAAACTGATGAAGTGTGGTGCACTATATGTGCTCAGTTAACCTTTCTCTTACTTCGTTGTTTTATAGTTTATGTTGTTTTTGGGGTTTTGTTCTTGTTGGTTTTCTAAAGTGTTTAATGTAAATGGAAATCTAATGACTATGAGACCCAGTATCCTTGCTGCTTCAGCGAAAGGACAAGATGATTCTATCATGTCATTAGTCATTAAAAGAATATGTGCATCACTAATCTACAATCAACTTGAAAGCAATTTATGTACAGCTAATATACATAAGCATAACAAAATTAAATGCAAAATTAAAAGACAACTATACAAGGCAGGGGCCCTCTGCCACCTATGAAATCAAAGAAAAATTGAACACACTTGCACGAATTAAAATTGCATGAATGAAAAATCTAATCTATCAAACTTGAAAGTAGTCAAATCAAATCAAAGCAATATTTACAAAATGAAATCTATTCTACCTTACATTCTACAAATCAATATTTACAAAATGTAATCTACTCTACCTTACATTCTAATGTGCTCCATGACATCTACTTCACATCTCCTTCCATGTTGAGAACACCAAAGCTTTATTCAAATTCTTCAAAAGTACAAAGTACAACAAATTTCTCCAAAGCTTTCAAAAGCCATCAAGGAAGAACTACAATATTAAGAACTAGGGACTAAAAGACTAACAAATGAAGGAGAGAGATCTCCTATTTATACAAAAAGATGAGAGCCATCTCATTAATGATAATCCATGAATCTGTCCCTCTACCTCTAGAGTTCTAATCAAAATAGGAACTGATAAGACACATGTCTTTTTAGAGTTACAATACAATTAGGAGATGTGACACATATCTTCATGATCCCATGATTCTTTCCACTCAAATTCGAATTTGGCCTTAGAGTGCCACATAAGGGTCTTCTAGAAGCCTACTTTCAACCTACACATGTCAACAATCTCAACCCATTGGTTAGGTATAAGCTTATGCACATTATTTCCTAATTTTTAACCCCAAATTCACTTAAAAGGCTTAGAATTAATAAAGATTGGAAAAACATAAATGTGGCCCAATGTTAATGAAAGTGGGATGAATGTGGTAACATAGTAGTGAAATGGAGGTGATATAATGGACACAATAGTGAAAGTGTAATGGAAATGAATGACATTTTCAAGACTCAACAATGACCCTGACGAACTTCCTTCCTATGGTAAAGGAACAGGTAGATTGCCCCCATGTTCATCGGAGTCTGTGTTTACAAAAATAATTTGAACAGTGTCGTTCTCATTCTCTTTGGTGACTGTATCATCTAAAGATAGACCTTCCGAAGGCAAGACTGGGTCGACTACTGCCTCAACCTTTTGACTTTCAACTGGTGTGGATTCAAAGGGTTTATCTTCAATGATAGATGCTTCGACCGACCACAAAGTCGTGTCAATCAGATTTTCAAATAGCGATGGACTCCGCAAGAGTTTCTTGCACCCAGGAGGAATCCGTAGCAGTGAACCAAGACGGTCATCCAAGACTCTTTTAGCTTCATCCAGGAAGGGACAATGGTGGATGGAATGATTTCCTTCACACAGTTTGCAAGGAAATTTACATTTTCCTTTCTGCCCAGAGACTTCGTTTTCGTTAGTTGATGGTGTGCTCTCAACATGATCATCAGAGGTTGACGACACTGGATTGTGCAAACAAGGAGACCAGTCCCTTAAGATCTGAGGGATGAAAGGACAATCTCGATGATAGTGGTCCCCTTTGCAAATGACACATGGAGATTTCAGTTTGGATGGTGCAGTGTGTGGATTATCGCTAGATGATGCATGGTTATCCCTTTTTTACTTTGGCTCCTTCTTCTTCCCTTTCTTCTTCTTCTCAGTTACTTGGTCTTTAGCTTCATCAGCCTTACCAAGCAAAGATGAAGGAGGGGAGGGAGAAACAAGCGAAGCAGAAGGTTGGGGGGTAACTCTAGTATCATCTAGTTGCTGACTTGATTGCTCAGGAATCGCGGCAGTTTGAACGACAAAGGTCAAGAAGAGCCATATTGGTAAACCAATTGTCAGTCCTGGGAGGGACAATGTGGCCATATCAAGTGCACCAACATCTCCCCAAGAGGAGAAAGGACTAGGATTTCCCCCATGGGGAAATCCTTGGTTGGTGGACTCCATTTTTCTCAACCTAAGACCAATGAGGGAATAGTGACGTTATTCCGATTAAAATAAATTTTAGATGCTTTGACACAACTTGCTTTTTCAATTTTTAAGAGTCAAGAAAAAGCAAAAGATGACTCTAGTCGCCTTCGATTTTTAATGAGCCTGAAGTGACAAGTGCTCAGATGGACCTTTTCCTTTAAGGAGTCTAGAAAGGAATGAAAGAGACTACTCTGGAAGTCTAGACAGAGGGATTACCAAACCAATTGCAAAACTGCAAAATACCTTTTACGATACAGTAGTCAATCTTCCCAAATGCTGTGTTCAGTGCATTGCGATTGATAGGGTGGTAGACACGACTTCCTAAGGATAAAGGATATAGCCTATTGTGGTCTCCCAATATATACTCGATGGAACGTGGGAGCACAAGTTCGTACTGATGCTTTTTGTCTCAAAGAGGAGGAATCACCCAACCTACGATGAAAGCGATAGTTACCAGGCTTTATGACGCCGGAATGCGTCTCTAGCCTAGACTTCTAAATGTTGTGCGTTAGGTTCCAAAGCGTTTTTAAGTTCATTGAATTTATTTTACAGTTGATCTTTCTTAAGAAGTTTGCCTTTCAGGTTCACCACGTGATGTAGATATACGATTCCTAAAATGCAATCTAAGATGATAAACAATCGTTTAATCTTCTTTTTGCAATGAAAATCCTAGCTACTAAGGAAAGAAGCGGAAATATTTCAACAAAGAGGAGAGAGTGCACACTAGATGCACTATC
>APFE031076964.1:64361-74791 GCA_000404065.3 Pinus taeda | reverse complement strand
AGTATTAAAAGCCATTTATAAATATTAAATTATATAGTATCTTTTATTTGTATTAAAGGAAAAGAAATCATACAGGTGGTTGTCTGGTTAAAAATATGAGTGGAAGTTTTCACCATTGATAGTTCAAAGGTTTGACTGCATAGAGTTTGAACCTCGATCAAAAGCATGAAAGTTATTGCACAGACCGGAGTATGCTGATTTTGACCCTTCAAATAAAACTTGAACCTCAATAAAAAAAACATCTAAGTTATATTACATAGACTTAAGTAATACTGATTTTGACCACATGGAACAAATGTTAAACAAACTATCATAGTAAAGGCAATCCGAATATATTCAGACCGACACGCCAAGTAGCAATTGAGTCATGTTTTTTAAAATAGGGTATTGTCATAACTTTGCGACACATAAAGCTGCAAGTGTTGGCCCCCCTGTGGGCCATATTACATATGAATAATTGTTTATCAAAACGCAGGCAGCCGAGGCAGTGGAACCAACCAACCAACAAATAAATAATTGGTAATTACTTAGAATTCAATTTAATTGAATTGAATTGAATTGAAGTGAATTTTTTGTTTATTACTATTGATTTAATGACTTTGACTTTTTCATTAAGTTAAGTTTATTGGAAAAATACTAGCACTTGCTAGAATCCAATTTTTTTGGGTTAAATCTTGATCTTTGTTGTTTAAAATTATTTTTTGACTACATATATTATTGGAAAAAGACTAGCACTAGCTGAATTGATCTTTTTTTGGCTAAATCTTGATCTTTGTTGTTTAAAATTAATTTTTTATTGCATATATGGATTCAACACGATGAAAAACCTCTAAGGCACTTGGATTGTGGAGAGTTCACAACTCAAACTTGTGATTCCAACAAATCCCTACCAAGGCAATTTTTCTTTGGCTAAATCTTGATCTTTGTTGTTTAAAATTAATTTTTGATTGCATATATGGCTTCAACACCGTGAAAAACCTCTAAGGCACTCGGATTGTGGAAAGTTCACAACTCAAACTTGTAATTCCAACAAATCCTTACCGTGAAAAACCTCTGAAAACTATACCAAATACACAATGGCCCAGTATTCTCATTCTCAACTGTTTCATTGAGTGAATTTTACCCAAAAAAGACTAGCACTATTATTCTCATTGTCAACCAAGGCTTCCCCTTCTTGGTCACATCCATGACACTTTAGGCATTGGTAAAGTCTTTATTGAAACTTCCCTTACCCATATTCCTTCTTGTCTTCTTTCTTCTTTTGTAGATTCTCAGGTTATGTCTTTCGAACTTTTTCTACTTGAGCTTTTTTAGTTCAGCTATCTCTTTTGTTGCATTGTTTAGTTCTTCTAAATCATTCATGCTTTTTTTTAAATTTTTTTCTCTTCCTTGTAAACATAACAATAATTTATTTATGATTAATATTAAAATATTTAAAAGAATTTTCTTTTTTACTTTATCTTTAAGCACATACACATATAAAGTTGATATTAAAATAGTACTTAATATATACATTCAAATATTTTATTTAAGATATGTATAAAAATATTTTTAAAAAATAAAAAAGTCACACATCTTCCTCACATTCAAATATTTACAGTTTGATTCCCAAGAATATCTCAAGAAAGACTTGCAAAAGGACCTTAGTTTTGGGGAAGAGAACTCTTCATCACTATTGGTTTCAGAGTTTGATTATTCAAAAATAGTGGTAACAAAGATGGCTAAGGTTGCTAAACCTTCCTCTTCCATTTTGGCATCACAAAATAGTAGAGGAGACTGGAAATATTTTGGGTACTTTTAAAAAAATGGACAACTAAAGAATGCAACCAAGATTATATACTTTTGTTGATATATGTGTACAAATAGACTTAAGCAAAGGTCTACCCTACCACATTCTTCTGAAACATATATCATTTTAATGGATCCAAACTTTTGATTATGAAAATACGACCTTTAGACGCCATACATGCTTTCAAAGAAGATATTTTTAGGATTCTTGTCCACTGGCTAAAAAGCCCACCCCTTGCCCTCCCCCTCTCCCCCACCCAAAAAAAGGGGGGCAAAGCTTGAAAACAAAAGGCTGACAACCTTTTCTTCCCAAGTTTTCAAAGGATGAAGAAGAGGAAATCAAGGACCCTCCATTACAAGATGCTGTCAACATTGAACATCCACAACACATGAAAAATGTACAAGATAATCGATCCATGCATCTAAACACGTTGGAACTGTGGTGCACAAAGAGGATGGGCTGGTGGGAACAAAAAGATTCCATTTATTGGAAAGTTTATATTTTGATCAAGAACACCCCATTGTTGTGCCTTTGTTTTAGTTGGTAGTTGTTCCCCTTGACTCATCTATAGGTGTCTAACAAAAGGTCCAAAGAAAAAAGGAAAGAAAGAGAAGCTAAGTGACTATTATAACAATTCACAGTTCTTCTGTACTATTTTAGTTTTACATCCAAGAGACAGTTATCAACTGTAATAGCTCCCAACATAAAATTTACACAAGTTAAACACGTAAAATATATATATATTTTTTATTATGACTTCTTTTCATTAACGAGGCTGATTTTTACGAGTTCTCAATTGCTATTGGTAATTTTCATGCTTGAACATATTTAATACAAGTTATATGGCATTGAATATAGCCTGCTTTGGAGGTTGTTTTCACATGGGCAGTTATTCTAGGTTATCAATTCCAGGATTGTGTTTATGACTATTGTACCCTTGTCATTATTGCACCATTTACTTGACGCCTAGAAAGTGTACCCCACCATCAATTCCATAGCAACTATGCTGGATTATATTTATACTTTTCTTTAAGTTAGAGCTGGCTACGACTTCCAGCTGGCTCTGCTGATGTGTAAGGATAGATTTACTTCGGTACATAACTCTGCTCTGCCTGTACGCGGCACGAGCAACCCGCTCTCAGCAGCTCCTCTCCTGGATTTTCTCGCCACTTCAACAGAGGAGATTTGGCTCCCCAGATCTACGGTTAGTATTCTTTCGTGAATGATATTACTGCTTTCGAGAGTTTCTATGTCGCATTTGCTTCCTCATGTGTTTGTTCTATGGTTTGGTCTCGGCTCCTTTAGGCCTCTGGTGGCTCTGCTCCTCAGCAGTCTGCAGTCTCCAACAGGTCGAGAGGCTTCCTGGCTGTGTTTATGACTCTACCATCTGGGAGTGGTCACGGTAAGCTTGCACACCCTTATACTCTTGGTGTTTGCTACACAGTGGTTTGCTAAAATTCATTCATTTACATATTCCATCTCTAATATGTTGTTGTCTCTTCTACTACAAGTGCTACTCTATGGCAACAAAACCTGCAACCGGATGGGCAACCCTTTCAGGCTTCATCGCCCGATGCGCCTTCTGGGTAAGAAAATCTTCTAAGGATGACTTTAGGGTGGAAAAGTTGAGTCCATTGGATGTCCGAACTGGGTTTCCTTATTTTTGCATGCATTTGCCAAAGTTTGATTCCTCTAGAGAGAAATACTAGTTGATATTAATTCCTGTATGAGGTCGCAGGCCATACTATTCGGGTTTTTCATGTAATTTCATGTTGCCTCAAGGTAGCTTCTGGCTACAGGACCCAAGCTGGGTTGTGCTGGTTTATTGTTCCAACTATGAATGTATATTGTTGCTAAACTAAGAACTGAACTTCCCGAGGGTTAATCCCAGGAATGGGACTTATTTGACAATTTAATTTGTAGGTCTTTTAACTATTGTTTACTCCTCTATTTTCCGATTAACAAATTTTGTTTTCCCACAAGAAAAGTTTATCGAGACACTGTGGTGATGATAGTTTTGCTTGTATGCAGTCATTGCTCGTTGATTACTTAGACAGGGCTTCTCTTGTTTAGCCATAAATTGGGAATCGTTACCCGTCTCTACGGGCCTGCTATTTCAAGTTAAATATATTTTATTGCTCTAAGTACTACTTTTCTGGGTATCCATGCTTTCTGCAGGGTAGTTGGGATTCTTGTTGTTGTTTCGGGGTTTCGCTCTCTATTAATTTATATTTGTTATGTAAAACTTTCGGCAATGAGTTGGAAGCCCTACCTGGTTAGAAACCCTACCCTACTAGGTTTAGAAACCCTACCACACTCAAACGATTCTTGCGTCATTCTACTAAAGTCTTATGTCTTAAACGGGTTTACAAATGATTATTACGGCTCTTAATGAATAAATTATTCCTTCCCGAGTGGACGCTAGTATTCGCCAGTGAACATCGACTCTGAAACTGTTCTATTTGCGTCACTACTTCTTCTGTGGCTTCATTAGTAGATAAAGCTCTACAAGAAATCACTCAAGAATTCTAAACCCTATGAATACAAGCACATTTATTTTACTCTTGTCATTATTTCCAGTTTCTAATCCTCAGAGACTCTAAATGTAAATATTAGTTTCTGTCTTTGTTTCCATAACCTGTTCTTGAAATGAGAAACATGAATATTTAATTCCTGTCTTTATTTTCCAAAATCTATTCCTGGAAGCTATAAGCTTAAATATGTAATTTTTGTCTTTATTTTTCCGGAACCTATTTTATGAGGTTACAAACATGTATAAATATGTGTTGTCGTTGTTTTCTAGATTCTATTCTTTGTGGTTGTGTACAAGAGTAAATAATTGTTGCCTTTATTTTCCAGATTCTATTATATTCAAGATTCGGTTCTCTGTTTTCATAGACACGAAAATTTAACTATTGTAACAACATAACTAACCTTGCTAAACTCATTAGTTTGCTCCCATACCTGAGTTCAAATTTTCCTGTAAGAATTAACTCCAAGGGCATAAACCACCCTATTCTTGGCACTTGTCAACCACCCGACCTTAGGAGGGTCCTTCTCGACCCTTCCTGTAACACCTTATAGCTAGTGCGACGGGTGGGCGTCGAGCACCCGGGCGCGCGCACGCCGGGCGGGTGTGCATGACCACACGAGGGCGGAGCGCCGGGTAGCTTCACACGAAATGCGATGAAAGGCTGAACGATATGCGATGATACTCGACAGTTTGTGACACTTGAATAAAGTGCGTGGAACGATTGGTGTTTATACCCGCTATGGAGCGCGAGCGACAAGGACAGGCCGACCCACGAAGGGAGGCAAGGCCGACCTGCGAATGCCATTGAAGGGGTGCATTAAAGCATGTTTTGAAGGTCGGCAGGCGAGCCACCTCCCATGGAGACATGCATATATATGGATGGACGTTGGCGTTCATTTGAAAAAAGAATTCGGACAAGGCACATTCACCTCTACGCATAGAGAAGTGCGCAGATTCACTTGGTAAATGTGCATAGCTCATGCGCTCAACTTGGAGAAGGTGCAGAGCTGTTCTTGGGTTGGTGTTTCGCAAGGGTGACATGTGTTGAGTTGGAAAATGCACAGTTTGGTGTAGGACTTGGCAAGGGTCTTTTAGGTGACTCGGGTGAGCACCGCCCTTCGTGCAAGAAGTGCACAAGCTTGTAAAAGGAAGGGTTTCCTCTCATTGTAAAATTTGGCTAAGTATTGGCTTGGAATTTGCCAAGCATTACTTGTACATTGTATTATTGGAAAATTGATATAATATACATTGTTGGGTCGACTATTCGGGAGTTTCCCCTTCCCTTTATATTGTGCAATTGTTGTCTTCTTTTATAATTGCTGTGGATAATGAATAAGTATGGGTGTTCTTTGATATAAAGGTTAATTGCATATTATACTTGGTTGCAAAACACAAACTAAGTACAAAGTTGTGAATTAGGCGTAGTCCATGTGCACAAGTATTGTTAAAAAGAAAGTGTTCGGTGGTGCCGCACCTCGCCGGCACAGTTGAAAGACCATTGTAGGCTTGGGGGCGTGACAGTTGGTATCAAAGCTAGTGAAGCTCATGACGAAGTGCAAGTGTGGGATACACTTGGAAGAAGTGACTGTGGTAACAGGTTCTTGCAGGGAAAGAAGTTGGTGAAACACTTCCTGATAAGTGTGACATCAAGGACTTGGGTTGCAGGTGAAGCCGGTGCATGGTCGAGACTAGATTGCAAAGAAGGAAAAGGCTATTGGAAATGGTTGAATCCCAGGCTGGGTCTAGTCGTGATCCCAAGAATACTACCCTTGGTTTGATGCAGAAAGTGTTGGAAAGAATGGAGTACTTGGAAGATCATTTTGAAAAGAAGATTGACCTTGTTGTCGAAGAACAAAAGGCAACTTTGAGGATGAAAGATGAACTTGATGAACTCCGAACTCAACACGAGTACACTAATTTGATGTGTACACAACTTGAAGTGAGAATCAAAGAGGTTGAAGAAGCAAGGGACCAGGGTCTTGTAGAGATCATGGCCTTGAAGAAATCTCTTGATGAAGCCAAGGATGAGATAGCAGTGTTGAAGAAGGCCGTGAGGCATGGCTGAGGTGGAGGAGTGCCTCATGTGAAAGTCAAGGAACCGGAATCATTCGATGGTACAAGGAGTGAAAATACTCTTGGAAACTTTTTGTGGGACATGGAGCAATACTTGGAATGATTGGGTCTATCTGATGATGAGGCTAAGGTCAAGGTTGTTGCTCAGTTTCTAACAAAAGAGGATAAGATGTGGTGGCGAAGGAGGATGGACCAGATTGCCAGTGGCAGTGCTAGTGACATCACTTCATGGGATGAGATGAAAGGAGCTTTGCAGGCCCATTTTAGTCGTCAGGATGAAACATGGGAAGCAAGGATGAAGATTAAATACATAAAGCAGACAGGTAACCTTCAGACATATCAGCAGGAGTTTGCAAGTGCGGTCCTTGAGCTACCTGACATGGCAGAGAGAGACAAGGTGTTTAACTTCATTATTGGGTTGAAGCCTTGGGCACGCAATGAGGTGAAGAGACAAAGGATTAGAACACTTGAAGAAGCTTTTGCTGCTGTTGACAGGTTGGTGGAGCATTATGATGAGAATTCTGATGATAGGAAGAAGAAGTCCGACAAGCAGAAAGATAAGAAGAAAGATGATGCTTCGAAATTGGATGATAGTTCGAAGACGAAGAAGGTCTTGAAGTGTTGGATATGTGTTGGTCCACATACGGTGAAGAATTGCCCTTCTAGACCGAAAGTGGCTGCCATAGCACAATCTAATGCGAAAGATGAAGGTGCTTCTGTGGGGATGATGCAGATACTTGGAGTTGCTAGTGCTACAGAGGTGATCTCTCGGAAGGATCTCGGAGTATGTTCGAATGAAGGTTGGAGATGTTGATATACTCACTATGGTGGATAGTGGGGCCTCTCACAACTTCATGGGTGAAGATACTGCGAGAAGGATTGGACTCAAATATGTTCTTATCAAGGCACATATGAAGACAGTGAATTCTCCTCCGGATGAAGTTCTTGGTGTGGCTGAACAGGTGGACACAACACTTGGTGAATGGACCGGGAAGGTGGACTTCACTATAGTGCGGATTGATGACTATGAGGCTGTGCTGGGGATGGAATTCATGAAACAATATGATACCATGATTTTTCCACATTTGAAGAAGTTGTACATTTATGATGGAAGGGATGTACCCATTGGTGAGCCTACCTTTGGTGTGACTAGGCCTGATTGTAAATTGGAAGTGATGCAAATGGGGGATGAGAAGAAATTGGGTGACATGAGTAAGCGGTTGTCCACGGTTGAGAAAAAGCTTACCGAGCAGTCATTGGTCATAAAATCACTTTCAGATAGTATCTTGGATTTAACAAGAAGGCTAGAGGTGATTGAGGATGAGAACGATGATGAGGAGTTATATGTGAGGTCGAATGTTCAAGAGGAGGACCGGGTCACTTATCTACAAAGGATGGAGGTTGAGGATCCTGATAGATGGATCAAGATGATTAGTGAGGGTGAGCCTTCCGGCTCTAACCCCTCTACATCTTCTTAGGTGGACAAGAAGATGGGGCTCATTGTTAGCTGCTCATGAAAGTGAGTCCTTAAAGCAGTTGAGCAGGTATCATGGTGCAGGGATGGCTTGGCATCAAGCATCATGACATGTTGCAGATGGGATGGAGGCTACTTCATGGACCTGAGCATGGTTTATTCTTGATGAGTTCAGGATGTGGCAGATGTTTTGAGGAACAACTAATGATGACATGAGGATGTTCACTCTCATGATTTTAGCGTGATGGTTGGATTAACTACCCAACTAATTCAGACATGGGGAGCATGTGGTGATCAGAGGTATGTTGGCATTGTGTTGGAGTATCATGGCAGCTGGACACATAGAACACATGATGGAGAGAGGTGTTCTCCTTGAGCACTTGGCAGATTGATGAGATGTTGACACATGGTTGAGGTGTGTTAACACTTGTTGATGTATCATGGGCAGTTTTGAACATGATGGAGTTGGTGACATGTGGAGTTGACACATTGTTGCAGTGGACATGTAGCTTGATGTTGGAAGGATTAGCCTTCCATGGTGGAGAGCAGCATGGAGAGATTGTGGCAGGTGGTCGATGATCATGGACATCTATGACATACTTTGGTATGGACTATCTTGGTGACAGTTGGTCGCTTAGATGAGACATGGTGGAGATGGAGTCCTACATATGTTGCAGGGATGTTTGCCATATGTGGAGGAGTTGACATCATGGATTGATGCTTGGGGATGTTGTTGAGGACGACAACGACTTCAGGTGGAGGAGGATGTAACGCCTTATAGCTAGTGCGACGGGCGGGCGCCGGGCACCCATGCGCGCACACGCCGGGCGGACGTGCACGACCGCACGAGGGAAGAGCACCGGGTAGCTTCGCACGAAATGTGACGAAAGGCTGAATGATATGCGATGATACTTGACAGTTTGCGACACTTGAATAAAGTGCGTGGAACGATTGGTGTTTATACCCGCTATGGAGCGTGAGCGACAAGGATGGGCCGACCCATGAAGGGAGGCAAGGCCGACTTGCGAATGGCGTTGAAGGGGTGCGTTAAAGCATGTTTTGAAGGTCGGCTGGGGAGCCACCTCCCATGGAGACATGCGTATATATGGATGGACGTTGGCGTTCATTTGAATAAAGAATTCGGACAAGGCACATTCACCTCTACGCATAGAGAAGTGCACATATTCACTTGGTAAATACGCATAGCTCATGCGCTCAACTTGGAGAAGGCGCAGAGCTGTTCTTGGGTTGGTGTTTGGCAAGGGTGACATGTGTTGAGTTGGAAAACGCGCAGTTTGGTGTAGGACTTGGCAAGGGTATTCTAGGTGACTTGGGTGAGCACCGCCCTTCGTGCAAGAAGTGCACAAGCTTGTAAAAGGCAGGGTTTCCTCTCATTGTAAAATTTGGCTAAGTATTGGCTTGGAATTCGCCAAGCATTACTCATACATTGTATTATTGGAAAACTGATATAATATACGTTGTTGGGCAGACTGTTCGGGAGTTGCCGCTCCCCTTTATATCGTGCAATTGTTGTCTTCTTTTATAATTGTTGTGGATAATGAATAAGTATGGGTGTTCATTGATATAAAGTTTAATTGCATATTGTACTTGGTTGCGAAACACAAACTAAGTACACGGTTGTGAATTAGGCGTAGTCCATGTGCACAAGTATTGTTAAAAAGAAAGTGTTCGGTGGTGCCGCACCTCACCGGCACGGTTGAAAGACCATCGTAGGCTTGGGGGCGTGACACTTCCACCCCCAAGCACTCTTGCAAGACCACCGTCTTCTGCAAGATTCTGGCACTCTCAGGCCTACGCTATCTGGTCATTACCAAACTTAGCGTCTACCACAAGATTCCTGCTTCCAAGCCTGCACTATCTGGTCTTCACTAAACGTAGCGTCTTCTGCAAGGTTACAGCTTACTAAGCCGCACTATCTGGTCATTACTAGACTTAGTGTCTATAGCAAGATTGTGGCACTCCACCAGCGCTATCTGGTCCTCATGAGATGTAGCGTCTACTTTCTTTTCCCTCCCCCTACGGGAGCCTCAACCGTTTGAAAAAGTAGTTAGGTTTCCTTTTCTTTTTTTTTCCTTTTTTGGCAACCGTCATACTTAATTTTTAATCCTCCTTTCATGAGGAGACACTGCAGCCATTGACAATCTGTTTATTTTAATTAGCAATAATGAGCAACATAACAGTGATTAACAATACAGTTAAATTCAAACAGTAATAATAATAATTACTCAGTTACCCCAAAAGTAACAATGGTCAAACAATTGAATTTAAAGTTGTTAATTAAAATACTATCCCTTTACTAGGGGCATTACATCAGCTCTTACAAGAATATGATCTTGCATATCTTAAATGCTTTCAAAAATCTATAAAATGTAGTTTTGTTCCTTTTTGAATTGCAATGAGATTATGATTTTTTCCAATAACAAAATTGAAAAATAAATAAAACTACAATTATACATCTTTACATTAACATGGAAGAAATTATACATTTAAAAAAAACACACACAAAAATGAAATTATTAATAATTTATAACAATTTTAAT